>MU105704.1:437531-501994 GCA_012274485.2 Sinapis alba | reverse complement strand
CAGCTTAATAAAAATTCGACCATAATAATTAAAGCTCGACCAGATCTATCAAGGGAAGGTCTTTCGACCACACGACAGTCTCGTTGAGATATTAATTCACCGGGTCGGTTTTTATTTTAATTCTGATAAGACCAACTCCAAACTGGTCTAGCAGAATTTTTCTCGACCAAAAATTCATTGGTTCATGAGGGTTATTACAATGCCTACCTCCGACTGGTGCAGAATCTCGCCAAAGAGTTTGAGTTCTTCGAACTCATCAAAGTCCCCAGGGGAGAAAACGTCTGCGCGGACGCGCTTGCAGCATTGGTTAGTAAACTGCATGACCAGGTCAAGCGCACCATCCCGATCTACTGTATCGAGACCCCGAGTATCAATCTCTCCAAAGAAATGATCCTCGCAATAACTCTTGAAACCGAGATACGGCCCGAAGAACCAACCGTTGACGACCAACCGACTCTCGACTGGAGAGCGGAACTAATCAACTATCTAGCCGATAATAAACTGCCACCCAGGAAGTGGGCAGCAAGAAGACTTAAAGCGCACAGCATGAAATACATCGTCATTGACGGCAACCTCCATCGATGGACAGCGACTAAAGTCCTTCTCCGATGTATCGCAGGTGAGGAAACTAGACTCGTCATGGCCGAGACACACGAAGGAGCCGCGGGAAACCATTCCGGAGGACAAGCTCTCGCCCTGAAGATCAGGAATCTTGGATTCTTCTGGCTGACAATGAACACGGACTGCGAATCGTATGCAAGACACTGTGACATGTGCCAGTGGCACGCGCCGAGCATTCACCAGCCAACCGAGTTACTGCAGACGACGACCGCCCCCTACCCCTTTATACGATGGGGGATGGACATAATCGGACCTATGCCCGCCTCGCGGCAACGCCGTTTCGTCCTCGTGTTGACCGACTATTTCACCAAGTGGATAGAGTCCGAGTCCTTCGTATGTGTGACGGACAAAGAGGTCCAAAACTTTGTCTGGAAAAACATCATATGTCGCCACGGTTTGCCCTACGAGATTGTCATGGACAACGGTTCGCAATTCATGTCAGGCGAGTTCAAAAAGTTCTGCGAAAGATGGCAAATCCGCCTCAGCCCATCCACGCCCCGACATCCGCAAGGTAACAGTCAGACCGAATCATCTAACAAGATTATCATCGACGGAATCAAGAAACGACTCGACCTAAAGAAGTGGTTATGGGCCGATGAACTAGACGGCGTGTTATGGTCGCACCGTACAACGCTGCGAGGATCCACTAAGACGACTCCTTTCTCACTCGCATACAGAGTCGAGGCTATGGCTCCTGCAGAGGTAAACGTCACCAGTCTCTGACGCTCGACCATGCCGAATCTCGATGGCCTTAACCGCGACATGTTACTTGACGTACTCGATCAGATCGAAGAAAGGAGAGATCAGGCCCTACTCCGCATTCAAAACTATCATAATCAAATCGAAAACTACTACAACAAGAACGTTAAGCCGCGGCCACTCAATCTGGGCGACTTGGTGTTGCGTAAAGTGTTCGAAAATATGAAGGAATGGAAAGCGGGAAAACTCAGCACCAACTGGGAAGGCCCCTACAAGATAACACAAGTAGTGCTGCCCGAAGTCTATCGCCTCGAAACATTGAAAGGAGAGGCCGTCCCACGCGCGTGAACGCGAAAAACCTCAAGAAATACTATTCTAAAGAATGACAGTGTGATACCGGTCCCTTCGCCAAAACAAAAAAACAAAAAAAAACAAAAAAAGGGAACCGAGTAAATGCGCCAAGGCCACTTTTACTCGGTTCACAAAAAAAAAAAAAAAAAAAATTGAGTGACTTGCGATGGTACGGTCACAATCACGCGGGTAAATGCGCTAAAGCCACTTTTACCCCACACCGAAAGAACTACGAGTGACTTGATCCCTTCTGGGGTACGTAGGCAGCCTTCACCGGTGCAGTTACAACCTCATCATACACCGCATCCCGCCCACGAGCGAGTAAATGCGCTAAAACCACTTTTACTCGACTTGATGCGGATCGGAAAACAGGAGCGCACGCTCGTCGATACCAACGTCTCCCATGCGGACGACATACCGGTACTCGCCACTCGATCGACTGAGTGCTGATCAGACCAGTCAACACGGGGAAAGTCGGAACTCGCCTACGCGAGTAACCGACCGAAAGACGATTCGCCGTCCTAGGATAACCCTCGAACATGTTGGCTGACTAAAACATCGCGGGGTTACTTCCGAATCGACAGTGAACCTTCGCTCTTTAGATCCTATCTTTTGTTGCTACGTAGAAACCTTCGAAGTTGATGAAATCGCTTCGAATCACGAGCGACTTTCTAAAAACAAGTAAACGCGCTTCTCGGCCACTCATACTTGGGTTAACAAAATGATCAGAATCGAATAACCGTCCAGTCGGATAGTCTCTCCGAGACAATGCCGCCAAGTAAATGCGCTAAGGCCACTTTTAACTCTGTGCGAGATAAAAAAAGAAAAAAGAAAGATACGAACAGTTTGCGAGAGGAAAGAACGCGAGATCAGATTAAGGGCAAACCGCAAAAAACTTGGTACATGATTAAAACGAGTAAAATCCTGACAACAGACAATAAGAAGAAAAATAGCACAGCGGCCCGAAATACAACCAAACCCTCTACAAACTGGAGGCGCAAAAAAAAAAAAAGAAGAAATACAAGGGAAGCAACATAACAACACAATTAATATCCTTCACTCCGAAGGATCCTCCGCTCCAGCCCTAAACGCGCCCGGGCCCTGGCCTTCCGCTGCGTTGATTCCCTCCTGACTCCCCGCCGCATCAACCCCCGCCTGGTCGACGGACTGACCCTCCGAACTCGACGCAGATCGCTCAGCGTCGCGAGAAGCCTGCGGCGAGAGGGCGAGAGGGGACAAGGACAGATCCGTTTCGGGGATCCCTCCGACCCACTGAGCGTCAGCATCGGCTTTGAGTTTCCGCTCCTTACCCTCGAAAAAGAGACCGTGCCCTGGATCAACACTTCGTTGCGAGAAAGCAGCTTTTGGAGGCACTTCCTTGTGCCAAATGCTTGCGCATAGAGGAGGCACTTATCTTCGTAGGCCTGCCTACGAACTTGGTAGTCGCGGATATTGGCAAAGCGGCGATCACATTTCTCGATCATCGCAGCCTCAACCCGCTTTCTCTCCCTCTCGACCGAAGAACGCCTGGATTCCCTCAGGCGAGTTGCTTCCTTGGCAGCCTCAAGAACCAGAGTGGCCTGCTCTCGGTCAAGCGCCTCCTTTTCTTGTTGGATCTCAGCGTTCTTCTCTTTAAGCTCCTCGTTGGAATGATGAGCCGCCTCGAGCTCAAGTTTCAGCGCCGAGATCTTCGCTCTCGCCTTCCTCTTCCGTTTGGCCGCGCGAGACTCCGCCTTGTGAAGCGCCCTCTTGGCGGCCTTCAGCTCCTCTCCCTTGCAGACGAGAGAGCGGTCCTTCTCCTGCGCGACCTCCTGCGCGCGCCCCAGTTGGACAAGAGTGCTTTTCAGCTCTCCCTCGTACTTTGCAATGAGGAGGTTTGAGGTTCCTATACACTGCAAAAAAAAAAAAGAGACCAATCACCAGAAGCCGTTAGAAGCCAAAAAATAAAAAAGAAAAGAAGAAGGCGAGAAAAAGAAAGTTCCGAGATGCGACTTACCGACAGTTGATCTTGCGCGGCCTTCTCGTAAAGGTCGCTGAAGGTATGGTCGGCGACAATGGGAAAATCGAACGACTCACCCTTGATCTGCCTGACCAGTTCAGCACACCGCCCCCGATCTTCGACGAGAAACGAGTTCCCGGAGTGCAGAAACGTTACTGGGTCGACGAAAGGACCCTCAGTCAATAACGCCCCTTCAGGCGTCCGTGCGTCTTGCACTGGAGACGGGCTTCGGGGCAACTGCGATCCCTCGATCGGTCGACCCTTGGCAACAACGAATGTCGGGACCGACCGCACCTTGGACAGTCCAGCAGAAGCACCCGCGATCTGATCATCTGCCCCATCGACCTGGCCGCCTCGATCGAGAGACTGAGCGGCCAGAGAGCCGCCACCTTCCAAAGAAGCTTCTGATTTTCTCGAGCGGGAAGCCAAACCGTCTATCTAGATAATTTGTATCTCGGCCGCCGTCACCCTTGTTGACCTCTCCTTCCTCTTCCTGGAAGGTCGTCAGACGGTGCAGTGTTGTCGCCACCTCGGCTAGGCCTCTTGGCACCCCTCTGCTGGGTCCCCGAGGCTACAGCGACGAAGGGCTTCTCCTCTTCTGCCGAGATGTCGCCATGCGGACCGTCCCCAGATGCTCCCCCGAGATCCATGTCATTGAGGATCGACATGGGGTTGGCCTGATGGTTGTCCAGCTCGTCGCCGATCAGGTCACTGAGGTCGATCATGCTGTCCATTTTCCTCGCTTTGTTGACTCGAGCCTGCTGACGGGATGTGAACAGTGCGAGACGCTTTCCTCCGTCTTTCTTTATAACTGGAACCCATGAATCCCAGTCCAATGCGCGACACAAAACAAGAGAGTAAAGACTCGGGATATGTACTGGAAATAAGATTAGGGATAGCGAAATGGGGAATACCTCGCGAGATACGTTCTAGGGCCCTCCACACTCTGTCCTCACTTATGTCAGGCCAATGACTATGGCTCAGGCAAGCAATCGCGCACGCTATCGAAGAATCCTTCGGGATAGTCGAGAGTCTTTGGGTGATCAGCTGCGAAACAGAGAACCGAGAGTTAAAAACTTAATCGAGATATAAGGAACTATGATCGATCTCTACCAATTTTCGAACCCCAAGACACCGGGAACTCGTCTCCTGGTGGCTCGTGGAACGCGAACTCATCGGCCTTGATGTAGAAATAGTTCTTCTTCCACTTCTGCGTTTTGTTCGGGTGATCGGTGATGATGTTGTAGTTCGGCCTCATCCTTATCGCCAAAAGCCCCCCTCTCAAAGCCTTCACCGATGTGAGCTCCTCAAAGGCCCTAACATTCAGCGAGATATCAATCTCAGCTGACAGAACCATCAATGCCACGGCTATGCGGTACGAACCGTTCATGAACTGGCTTAGCGCGACTTGCCGCCTCGATATGTACAACGTAACGAGACGCGGGATGGGGAACCAGAGCTTCGTATCCGCCCCGAATTATGCCTCGTACACACACTGGTACCCGATCGGGGGTGACCACGACCTCTCATGCTCTGCCGGGATGAGATAGGTGACCCCGACGGCACCGCACCGCTCGAGGAGAGCCTGGACACTCGACGGCGTCGCCCCAGTCCTTTGCATGCCCTTCCCCACCAACTTCTCCATACGATCACTTAGATCAGGGGAGCGCCTTGATCCAGAAGGAACCAGCGGAAGCTCGACGAACCCTTCAGGCGACAGACGACCGTGAACGAAATCCGACTGCATCTTCCTTGGAGGACGGACCACAGCCTCCGACTCGAGCGAGACACCTTCTCGCACCCCGTTCCCTTCTCGTTCCCCGAGAAACATCGTCTCGGCATCCGCCACCAGGCGACGCTGCGCGAGATCTAACCCTGCCATATCGGACAAAGCTTCTCGGTGCAATCGATCATCAACAGACGACGGATCGATGCCCCTTGCGAGATCGGGTCCTTCGGCGACTGCCTTCCCCTTCTGTTCGCGCGTCAGCTTTCTCTTCGGGGCCATCACTACGGAAGCAAGAAAACAAACCTAAAGAGAGAAGTAGAGAGAAGAGAGAGAAAGAGGATACCTGCGAGCGTGAAGAAGAAATGAGGAAACCTCATGAGGAAGTCGGTATTTATAAGGGAAGTTAAGCGCGAGCCCCAACCACAATCATTAAGCCTAAACGGGCCTATAAATGGGCCCTAAGCAGCAGGAACCGACTATGACCCGCAACGATTCCTCTTCCCCCTGCAACGATTAAACTTCCAGTCAAAAGCATTCCCTTTTCCGATGCGACGATTCGACTTCCAGCCAGAAGAGCCTTCTCCTCGACGTCCCTAAAACAGGGAGCGAGTAAATGACCCCCCCCCGTCCGATTACTCGCATCTCTCCAACAAAACCGCCCCTTCTCGCACTCGCTCAGAAATGTTAACTCGCCACGCGGAACGCCATCACTTATCCGTATCTTCGGATCCAAATGGCGCTCACTCAGTACGGCGAAAAATGGAGTCAAGGAAAACCTATGACAAGGCGAGTTGTCGACCTCTCGGCCAGGCTACCTTCCTAATGAACCACACCTCATTTCGCTAGCGACTACGCCATTGGCAAACTTGGGGGGGGGGGCTTATTGTGGGAGATGGGCTGCGCCCCGAACTAGGCCCATCAAGAAGAGAAGCCTGACCCACTCTAACGAGATACAGGCGGACGGCGACCGTCGGAAGATGGCTCGGCGGCTCGGCTTCAGACCGCCTCTTACCTAATAGTGTAAGAGAGCTCGGCGCGAGAAAGCGGCTTCCGACTCTCTTAACTCAGCCCAACACAAGTGTGGCCCATTAGGTCGACCGACCTAGGGCGAAAAGGGGGAGGCAACTATAAAAATAGGACATGGAGGTCGAAGGAAAGGGGCAAGGAAAAAACGGCAGGACCTAGACTAATAGACCTATAGATCTTGTTGTAACATCTTTCCGAGATAACGACTTTTGTAAAGGATATTCATCCCCCCTCTTGTAACCGAGATAAAAAAATAAACTTATTTTCTCCGAAATAACCCACAGACGAGTCCCGACTATAAGCAAAATCATCTAGACGGAACTCGGATCAAACAAGTATTTTGGTTGTGTCACAAGTTATACATATGATTCATATCTTTAATTATTTGTTTAATTTTTATAAGTCTCTAATGAGTTTGTGATAATCCATATGTGCTCCATATTCAACCGGTGTATATATGAGACTAAATTATTGGGTCTAAATGTGTGTTTAAGATGTATGTTAAATGAGTATCCGAAGTAAGTTCGTTTAGATGATGATCTTAATAGGTTGTTCAAGTTTATATATTTTGTCAAGTTTTTATTTGGCTGTTTTCGTTCGTACTATATAGAAATATAGTTTTTATTCCATATTAATTTATATATAGGATAATGCTATAGTTTTTGAAAGATTTACATAATAATACACTTTTACACTTATAAATAACATTCTAGGACACTTTGTGCTCTTTGCACACTTTTTTCCTTTTCCCAATACACTTTTCTCTAACTTAACTCATTAAATTCAACGAGCTCTTCTTTTATAGTTGAACTCAAACTAAAACTTAACTAAACAATAATTTTAATTAATTTTTAATATTATAACTCTTTTTATTTCTTTCTTCTTGTTTTTTTCTCAATCTTTCTTTTACGATTGCAAACAACTAAGACATACTTTTTTTTGTGAATCTTAAGCTCGAAAAAACAAAGGTCCATGATTACAACATCATCGTTCTTATATGCAAATTTTCTTCTAACGCAATGGTACCACCGATGCGATGTCTTTGTCTTTTTTATTCACACGAGCCTTCCTTTTACCGCAATAGTACAATCTCTGTCTCCATCTCATATTTGCCTCATTCTCGTTGTCGTTTTCGTCGTATCTTTCTCGTTGTTGCCTTCGTTTCATCCTTCTTGTTGTCGCCTCCGTCCCGCCACTTTCATCTCCTCTACCTTGCCGCATTCTTGCAAAAGCTCGATGAGCAACAATTGTCATTTTTGGCTTTATTGCATATATTATCCCTAGGTATTTGATTATATTCATTTATGATCCATATGTTTCTAATTCGTAAATATACCCTTTTAAATTGATTCACACATTTTAATTGTGTAAACTATACCTCGTAAATTGCAGCGCTAAAAAACCAAAATCTACCATAAAATATATACAAATTTGTATTCAGAATGTACATGTGTACAAATTCAAGTATAAGTTTAAGGTTCATATTAGGGTGTACATGGTAGAACATAAAATATATTAAGAGAAAAAAAAATATAAAATATTGAATTTTTTTGAAAACAAATTTAGTCAAAAATAGTAGCATTTTCTAAAACAAATTTCGTACTAGACATTGCTCTGGATGATGTAACAATTTTGATCTTTTATTTGTTTTGAGTAATCACTACTATTCTCTAAGTTAACTCCGCGTACACATGTACACCTTATTTGATGTACATTACTATGTTGTATAACCTTCTTTATATGTACACAAAGCAAAATATTATTGCAAAAAGAAATATAAACGAATGTGCATATATATAACTTGATACATTGGTAGCTTTATACAAATATACACATTCAAATATGTATAGTTTGATACATTGTACATGTGGATAAACACGCAACATAGTACACATATACACACTTATTTGTGTACACCACTACATAATGCACCTCTATTGTTATCACTTTCCTTTAAATGTACACAAATCAAAATCAATTCTCAATATGAAGAGTATTACTTACAAAAAAAATTCTTGCCCCTGCACACATATGTTATATGTGCACACATGTGTTATATGTGCACACATGTATTATATGTGCACACATGTACACATCTTCCAAATTTATTTTTGTAAACATGTATACTATTATCATGGTTGATTGTGCATGGTTAATTGTACATGACTATACAATTATCATGGTTGATTGTACATGGTTAACTGTACATGACTATTAAAAAAAATTATACATGAGTATACACCAGATGTACATAATGTTGATTGTCCACATGTACACATAATTTTGACTGTCCACATGTACATTAATTCACAAAAGCTTAGATTTACATTGGATAAGTTTGGAAATACTTTTGCATAACATGCATTCTAGATGAGAATTTACTTCATTTACCAATGCGATCAATTTTCATGCCATAACGAGCAACCACTCTGAATGCACCAAAATATCAATGTATCAAGGTATATACATGTATGAAGGTATACATGTTTCAATATATTTTATTTTATGTACATATAAGAAAGGATATATGACTTGGATGTGTACACTATCTGAGGTGTACATGTGCACACGTATACACACTGTCATAGAGTAATTACGTGTAAATCATATAAAAAAAGAACAAAAAGCTAGATATGGGTAAATGCACTATCCAAAAAAATTGTTCTTATGAATACATAATTTATCAAAATTAGATGGGAGTAGTGCACCTAGTCATGTTGTGTCCAAATATTTGCAAGTTTAAATATTTGCATATTCACATATCGTTAAAGTGTACACATATATTTCATTGTCCACGTGTACAATTGTTTCACAAAAATTCATATGTACAAAGTTACTTATAATTTTGATATCAACGTATGATAAAAATATGTACATTATATTATGTACACACAAATTTTATTATCCACATGTACAATAGTTTATATGTCCATTAATTTACTTATACACGAGACATTAGTCATCGCGAGATGCCATCGTGGTGTACCGGAATCGATGCGACTGAAGACTTGATCTCGACGAGCAAGGGAGAAACGAAGCAGGTGATACCGCGAATGTGGTTTGCAACCAAGGCAAATTCACGCAGGAGACGGGGCGAATCACGGAGCACAGTCATAGTTCCAAGCCAAAACTTCGTTCGGTTCTCCATTTTCCCCAAACCCATTAATCACAAAGTTCTAAGTCCTCTAGTTCCTTCATATGCATTTCATCGAACACCTTGTACGCATTAGATACATCAGCACAATTACCATACAAATGAAACAGGGAGTTCTGAGCGAATATCAACGAACCAATCCCACACGTATCACAACCGAATTAATCATCTCTCCCAACCAAACATCCGCCATCTTTGCCACGGCTTTGAGAAGAAACGGGTAAGTGTGAGTATCCGACTTCACCAACAGATCACAGTCATGGTGTAGGCTTGACGCGATGGAGAGGGAATCAATTGAGAGATTAAGACAATAACGCGAGATCCATTCATGTGAGAGAGAAGATCACGGTCGGAGGAGCTTCATTGGAGAAATCTTAGATGAGCTAGCTCGTATCCATTCAATCTAATACTCTGTCTTCCTCAAAATCTCTTTAAAGAATTCTTTAGCAATTTATCCAGAAAATCCTTTAAAAATGAATTCAGATCTGTTACTAAAAGAAAATTTTACAGAGAATATTTTTTAATCAAAAAGAAGAAGAACGATAGTTGATAAAAAATAAAAGGAGAAAAATGAGTGGTGGAACCTAATAGTTACAATATATTTTCTTTTTGACTAGTAACTTAAATGAGAATAAGTTAAAAGTTAGAAAAAGTGTGCTAGGAGAAAAAAAGTGTCATACGATGTAATATATTTTGATAAAGTGTCTTACAATGAAAATAACTCATAGTTTTTTGATGAATCCCTTGTGAGGAGATCCTTTGTCCCTGATTCTTTTGAAGGAAGATCTGGTGGTTTGAGAGAGAAAAGGGTTGATTTCAGTGATGATGGATGGATTGATTGTATGATCTTCAGAAATGATCTATGGACTGATCAGATCTTGTGTAGAATTGTCTAAGATAAAGAGAATGAACTCTGGTATGATCAAAGACTGGTTTTGCAATCAGAGAATGAACTCTTTAGCAATCAGTGTTCAAAGATGAACAAGGGATTCACAGATTTTGAGAGAGATTTTGATAAAAAGAGTGAATAATGTTTCTGAAACACCAAATAGAGTATAAGTAGAGAAGAAGAAATTGAAAAGTCCTAAAATTGTAGTAAATTAGAAAAACTTAATTAAAACTAAAATTATCTTCAAAACTAAATAGTTATTTATTTTGGCTGACTCCTTGACTTGAATCTCGACCAGGTTTGGTTATGGCTCATACTAAACCAAGCAAGCCATTGCTTCCTTCAATTTCTTGGTTTATGATCTTCTCTTGGGCTGAGAAAAGTTCAAACTCGTCCATGTGTCTGATCACATCTTTTACAGCTTGTTTGACATGTTCTTCATAGTAACTTGAGTGAGAAATAATCTCAGCATGCTCCATTCCAACATTAGATTCATCTTCAAGTCTCCATTCAGCCATCCCAGTTTATCCTTTGTTGCATAGTGAGCTGGTTCAACCATGGTTGCATCATTTTTTTTTTTAACAACTATTTTTTGAGACTATATTATGGTTTAACCAGCCTTATGGACGGATAACTAAATGAGTGACTGATATAAAGACATCCTAAATCTTAGTGTGCATTTGAGAATGTAAATTTACTATCATTTAAAAGCAACATTAGTTTTCATTATTATTATTTTATTCTTGTCAGATATCAAACATTTATCTCATCACTAAAAAGAATTTTCATGTGAATTTAGTTGTTTTACATTTATTCAGAATTTGTTTTGTATTGATTATGATATTAAGTAGACAGATGGTGATTGGGTGTAGCACACAAACCATGGATTAGTGTTGATTGAGTTGCAAAACATGTATTTTTTCTTGAATGTTTGTTTTCAAGATTCGTAGTACTTTTATTTTCAACTTGTTTATTTTTAGAAAATGATAGTTTAAACAATGTGTAAATGAATTTAATTTTAAACTAAAATTATTGTTATTTGTTTCTTTGTAATAGAAAAATGGCAATTCTTTAAAATAGTCAATTTTTAAGTTTTTATCACAAAATAGTTTTTTTTTTTGTTTTTAAAAAATTAATTTTATTTTTTATTTTTTGAAATTTGAAATTCTAACCCCCAAACTCAACATTTAACTCTAAATTCTAAGTTTACATTACTTAACCCTAGAGATATCAATATTTATTTACCTATTTAATGAAACATTTTAGTTATTTTTTTTCTTAGAGTTTATTTTTGTGATAATTTTTTTAAAAACTATTTTATGATATTTCTCTAGAAAAAATATCTAAAATTAAGTAAACACCACAAAAACCTAATATTGAGTTGTACTTTTCTTTTGCCTGCTGAGTGGTATCATTTAAAACGTACACCACTAAATATTTTATATGTTATTATATTTAATACTAAATAAACATGTTATCCGAATAACCCATTAGGATTTTAAATAAATATTACTGATTATTAGAATATTTTTTTCACATTAATTTTCTTATATTTGATTAATTAATTATATATTTAACAAAGTGTATCATATTTTTCGTTGACCTTGTTATACGGTAAAAAATCATAAGTAGATATCATTATTTTTTTGCTTATGATTTTTAATTATAAAATATATATTAAGAGTTATATTTATATTATTCAAAGAATTTCAAATTTTCGTCTGTCAAAAAGTCAGCTCACATTATCTCTCTTTTCATGAGACAAAATGTTCGTCTCTCTTATTTACATTTACAGTCTTGAACTCAAATTCCAACCCGGGATGACTCGGTGGAACAACTCACACCACCCACCTTTTAACTGCCATCTCCTTCACCTCACGTCTATTTCGACTCAGTGTTGACAGCTGATTCAAACCCACCAATATATTTCAATATTAAAAAATTAGCACCACACAAACTGGTATAAAATTTGTCTTATTCCTACAAAACTCTTAACGAAATTGAATGGTTAACGAACACAATTCTCGTTACAGAGAAAATTGCATACCTGTTCATCTATAAGAAGCAGATCCAGTCCCATTAGGAAACCACCTTTCATTGTATTCCTTGCTTCCCAGAAAATATTTCAATCAAAAGTGTAGCTCATACCGTCCCAAACCAGCATAACATCACTGGAGAACAGAGATTTAAGTACATTTCCAGTTAATTTTGCCCAGCATAACATCACTGGAGAACAGAGATTTAAGTACATTTTCAGTTGATTTTGCTGATCTGGTTTCCATCGTTTCCTATGATAATTTGCTTAGCTTGATTCGGTGAAGGTGAAAGCAAACAACAACGAATGATAAATATAGGGTGGAGGTGATGTCATTGAAATAAATTCATGTCGTTTGGATTGTTGCAGTAAATAGATAAACTTAATGACTCTTTAGAGGTGGGAAGTAGACGTTGCAGAGGAGAATCAGAATCGTTAGCAACACCGAAAAGTTAGAGTTAGACGAAGGCACCTAGGAGCGTCCTAATAAAGCACCTCCTGGACTTATTTTGTGATGTGGACGAAAGAGGAGAGAATGAAGTTGTTCTTTATATATATAGATCATCCTAATTATTTGATATTTTGGTCAAACTATACAATATTTAACATGCATTACCCGAACTATCCGAAATAACCGAACCAGAACCGAATGGGAACCATATTTTTTTCCAGATATTTTCCGGTTCTTAGATTTCCGGTTCTTGATAGGAAGTCATAGAAATGGGACTACGAGTTTCTGACAATATGTTGTTATAGTTTAGAAGGGGATACTCAATCGGAACTTTATAATTTACCTTCATTTTAAACAAAAAAGATAATGTATCTCAAGGTTTTTTCTCTCGGCTGGCTGTCTCATATGATTTTTGCAGTTAACTTTTATCTCTTTAGTGGATTGATCTAATATTACGAAAAATCGACTATAATAAAGTGAATATTAAATCTATTTTGAAATTCAGTCATAATAATTACAATAAATGTATCTAAAATTTTACAAAGCGAAAGTTAATTTACAAAAATTGATCTGAATTCTCAAAGGTCATTTGAGAAATCCAAAATTTGAAACTTTGTTTGTTATCTACGAAAAATAGTCCAACTGCTTTTGGTAACAAATAGCCAATTTTTTTGCTTATGAATATTCATCAATCATATTCTAATAATTTTATTCTAACAATCCAGTATACCAACATTTAAGATTAAAATAAAAAGAGCGTTTAAAGCGATACTTGCCAAACTTAATATTTAGATTGCAAACTTTACATCCCAAATCATATAAAACTATATAATAGATTGACAATGATGAAACTTACATTATGGGACAACCGAACATAAACAAATAGTTTCAAAGCATAAGTAATCAAAATATAAAGTTATTGTGGTGACAAATATTATCCCAAAATATAATATATACATGTAAAATCAAATACAAACTTAAAATCTAATTTACTAATTAATAACCCTTATTTACGGAAAATCTATTTCTCATCTCATCATCAGCCACAACTGTTACTTTGACAAGACAACAAAAATCATCAACGACTTCAAACATGAAAGATAAAATCATGTTGAATACATGAGTCAGAGCTAAATCTCACATCTATAACTTAGAAGATAATAATTAAAGAAACACAACTAAAAACAACTTCTTCAGATCATCCAAACTATCTGTGTATTTTAAACTCAGTTTTGATATTTAAGCAAACTAATAAAAAGATTCTTATTACATAAAAATGTAAGAAAAACTATATACAATATTTAAACAACAAAAACAAGCACGTTTCCCTTCTTATACTATATCCTACACAGTACATAATTTTTATAGACATTAAAATTATACAATGTTTTATATTTACACAACAAAAATTTAAAAAGCAATTATCCACGCGTAGCACGGAAGACGACCTAATTACATAAAATAGGAGCATTTCCAACCATTTCTATAATAGAGATCTCTATAATAGAAGAAAAAAATATAGATATGATAGAAAAAAAGCACTCCTTTATTTATAGAGGCAAGTATAGCATTCTTCTATTATAGAGGAATACACTGGAGCAAAAACTTTATCTCTATTTTTTTCTATTTGAGAGATCTTTATTATAGAAGTGGACTGGAGATGGTATTATATGTCGGCAAAAAGTATATTATATTTGTGATAAAAATTTCCAGTAAATAAAAAACTGAATTAATAAATATAACAGAATATGTATCTTCAAACAGTTACATAATTTTATATAATATTTAATTTAAAGATCTATTAAATTACTATTATTTTTATTATATTTTTTTCTCTCTTCACAACAAAATACTAAAATAATTGTATTTCAAAAAGTAATCCAAACTAAAACTTTTTAATAACAATGAAAATCGTATCCACACAATAATGTTGTAGATAATACAAACTTAATCAAATAAATATACATTGAAAGCGAAAACAGTAACTCGATACAACTTATATTACTATTATTAGCAAATGAAAATTTTGCATTTCATATAAACCCTTCTTCCCAAATTCTTATATTTGATCAAGGAGATTTTTGCCAACTTCTTTTATGTTTACAAATAAAACATTTGTTATATATATATGCTTTGAAAAATTTACAATATCCACAGTAATTGAACTTTCTGAAATCAAGACAAACTGTAGCGCTCTTACATTGAACCAATGGAGGAGATTAGGTCTCATTCAACAGTAGCATCCCTAGTGTCTTACATGGCAACTCTTCTAAAGGTTTATTGTTACGTTCAAGAACTATGATACAGCTTAGGGAGCAGAGACTCTGCTCTATTGTTTCAAATATTGTTAGATATATGCAAGATTTTGTAAATAAGGTAAACAATTTGAAGAAAGCAAATAGTTTAAGTTTGATTGTAATAAGTACTAAACACTAACCACAATAATATTATTGATGTTGTGTTCGCATGATGTTATAAAAGCTATGTAGAGCTATCAAGAGTACTTCAATGTTTAGCTTTTAACACAGTGTCTTGGAATGATTCTGCTATCTTTATTAGACAAAGCTATGAGACGTAGTGACTAGTTTCTTACAGGATTTTCCACTTTACTTCTATGTTTGTGCTTTGAAAATTTTACATCTCAAGAAACATTTTCATTTTCATTATCACTAAAGGATACATTTGTTTAATTGTTGGTCTTTTATACCTTTTGTCATCACTCTTCTCTCCCTCTCTCGTTGCTTCTTCTTCATCTTGTTGCCCTTTTTTCTTTGACTAAAAATAGTTTTAATTTTTTATTTAATGTTATTATTATTCATTCTATCTTCTATTATATTTTATTTTTTTTCTCAAATTTGAAGATATATAAAGTAAATATAATTTATACAATAAAAAATATTTTTTTCCCTATATTTCAAGATCCATTTTCATATATATATTTTATATATTTTTAAAATTATATAAAATACATGGACATAAAAAATATGAACAGAAAAATGTGGACATCTCGTTATATTCTTTGCATATGTGTTTTTGTTCTTCTTCAATTTGTTATATTTGTCCATCTTCAATGACTCTATCTTCATCTTTATAGGCATAAATCACTATTTCCGATACCATTTGTATGATTTTAAAGGTTTTTAAACTTGTTTTTTATATATCAAATAAAAACATCAAAAACAAAAACAATGAAAAATCAATGTCTGTAATAGAAACTCACATGAATATGATCACAACCATGTGTAAAACTATACCACATCATCCATCACATTTCCACTGACCACACCCACATAGTCCATGACTCCATCATCCACAAATCACTAGATCATATCACAAATAATCCGTCCACATCACATCTGTCTATACATCCCTTTCCCAAACATTATGTATGCTTTTGAAATATATGCGGTTTCTAGGTATTTTATATTATGAAACATTGTATGCTTATCAAGTTAAGATATTTGACCTATCCACCGTATCACATCCATACTATATGTGCTAGAAACTTTATATTTTTTGTACCTCAACCACAACAATCACATCCACAACAATAATGATGTTTCCCTAACATACACGTGTAACCATCATTTCTTATCCACGGCTATGTAACTATCATATTCTAACATAAGGTACCGTTTAATTTATTAACATAAAAAGGATAATTACTTTAATTGTTGTTTCCTTCAAAAAAAATAAGATAAGAACATTTTGGTCTTAAATCTACCAAGTTGTACAAAGAAAGTGTGTCAAAATCATAATGTGTCTTTGGATATATAGAGAAGACAAAATGTGTCTTTTTAAGTAACCTTCCTCTTGTTCTTTTTCTTCTTTTCGCATATATCTCATGTAAATTTAATTCAGATCAAAATCAGTGTAAATATATAGATAATGTATTTACTTCTTTTTGCTCAAGTTCTGTATAAAGTAAGAAAAAAGAGAAGAATGTTCATCAAGAAAGAAGTTACATTATAAAATTCATGGGGAATAACAATATTTAGTAAACTAATTTCTGATTTCATATTATATATGGTGTGTCCAAAATACGAGATCTGAAAAAGCCACACAGACTCATAGACTTCATGTTCAGTCTTCTTAAGAGTCCACAATAATTGAAAGTCTTTAAGGCACCACGATCGAAGCTTTTACGTGATGTGCTTCTGAGTTACAGATTGTTCAGACATATCTCTATTACTCTCTTTCTTAAGTTAATCAAGAAACAGAGTTCCAAAAGCAGAAAGTACAGTTTGAGCCGCAACTAAAAAAAACAAATGGTAGACTCAGGTTTCAGACAAAAGACAAAAGGTAAAATATGTAACTGGTGGTTGAGCTGCACAAACAAGACACACAACTTGAGGAGAAGACACATAATATAAGAGATGTATGAACAAAAGATGTGACTGAGTTGAAGAGACGTAAATCACAGCTTGGGTTGCAACTCAAACAGTCAAAATCTAACATTCAATATTTGGAGCAGAGGCAAAGGATTAAAGATAATACATAAAATGGTATTTGAACTTCAGGAAAGAAAGCCTAACTTGAGTGGAACCAGTATTGTCTCAATCTCTAACGTATGAATTTAAGAAGATCAAATAAGAATACTCAACTCTTATTATAGCTCAAGAAAAATATTTCAAAAACTCAAGCTCTCACTTAGATCTAATCAAAAACTCATAAGTTATGCAACAAGTATGCATCTCCTTATATAGCCATATGTTTTCCTAAAACTAAGTTTATTTCATGTTCCTAAGTTAAATAGGATTAGGATAACTTAGAATCTAAGTTATCTTCAAGCTTACTTCCAACATTTGTTAAACTATATAATCTAATCTCTCCTTAATACATTTACATAAGTTAGTTATTACACAAAGAGTTGTAACTCTTCATGTTGTGTCTTTTAGTATGAAGAGTTGTGTCTCTTATACTTGCAATGATTCGATCTCTATATAAAGGTCAATCATAAGTTGTAAACAATATCACAGAATCTCAATAATATAAAAGTATTTCCAGACAAGTTAAGAAAATTCGTAACTTGGAAAATAAGCCTGAAACGTCTATCTTATTCTTTATTTTCGCATTCGTGTGTAACACACTGTGATCGTTGTGTAACACAAGCGGTTGATAAAAGATTAACATGGTATCAGAGCTTTACGTTTGAGAGGACGAAGAAGAAAGCACTAGTAAGAGAAACACCTTGCGTGAAGAAAAGGAGGCTAGAGGATTTTGGCATACGATTTATCGGAAGGACACGAAACGATGCAAAATCAAGTGATTCCCATATTCGATGGAGAGAAGTATGACTTCTGGAGCATTAAGATGTCAACCATCTTCAAAACCAGGAAGTTATGGTCTGTGGTTGAAGAAGGCGTGGGAGCCCCACCAGCAGAAGTGGATGAGACCCCTGAAACAGCAAGGGCAAGATCGCTTAGAGAAGAAGCGATGGCGAATGATACGTTGGCTTTGCAAATCTTGCAAACTGCCGTATCTGATCATATCTTCTCACGGATTGCAGCAGCATCAACATCCAAAGAGGCGTGGGATGCATTGAAGGCAGAGTATCAAGGCTCTCCTCAAGTTCGTTTGATTCGACTTCAAACGTTGCGAAGGGAGTACGAAAATCTGAAGATGTACGAGAATGAAGACATTAAGTTCTTCACAGATAAGTTGGTTGCTTTGGCAAGTCAATTAACTTATCATGGAGAACAAAAGACTGACGTACAACTCATACAAAAGATACTCATCTCTCTCCCAGCCAAGTTCGATAGCATAGTCAGTGTATTGGAGCAAACAAGCGATTTGACTTCAACAAAAATGGCAGAGTTGATCGGGATTTTGAAAGCTCATGAAGCAAGGTTGGCTGCAAGAGAAGAAAGCACAAGTGAAGGAGCATTTGATGCTCGTGTTAAACAGAGAAATTCTGGTTTCACACAAGACAACTCAAAGCGCCGTGGAGGCAAGAAGTGGTGTGGTTTCTGCAAGAAGAACAACCACACAGAGAGTGAGTGTCTGAGGAAACACAAGAAGGATGATCCTAAGAAGGATCACAGAAGTAACAAGGAGTATTACAATTGTGACAAGTTAGGCCACTTTGCAAGTCAGTGCTACTCAAAGAAAAAGGAGAAGGCACATGTAAGTCTTGAAGAAGAAGACTTGAATGAAGACCATATGTTGTTCAGTGCAAGTGAAGCAACAACAACGATAATGGAAGATGTTTGGTTAGTAGACAGTGGATGCACTAACCATATGACAAAGGAGGAGAATTACTTCTCATGTCTTGATAGGAGTATCAAGGTTCCGATAAAGATCGGAAATGGAAGCATAGTCATGACAGCCGGTAAAGAAGATATTACTGTCATGACTAATGGTGGCAAGAGGACCATCAGGAATGTGTACTTGGTTCCGGGTTTGGCGAAAAATTTGTTGAGTGTTCCCCAAATTGTTTCAAGAGGATACCGGATGAATTTCCAAGAGAAGAGATGCCTCATAGAGGATGCAAAAGGCAGAAGGATAATGAATATCCCAATGACTCACAAGAGCTACAAGATCAGGATGAGATCGCCTCAAGAAGAAGAAGCGATGAGCGCAAGTGAGCAAGGAAAAATGGAGACATGGCACAAAAGACTTGGTCATGTAGGCAACAAAAGGTTGCAACAAATGCAAGACAAAGACTTGGTAAAGGGATTACCAAAGTTTAAATTCAGGAAGGAAGCATGTGAGGCGTGTAGACTTGGAAAGCAATCACGCAAAAGCTTCCCAAAAGAATCTCAAACTAAGACAAGAGAAAAGCTTGAGATTGTGCATACTGATGTATGTGGGCCGATGCAACACCAATCAGTTGATGGAAGCCGATATTTTTTGCTATTTTTGGATGACTATACTCACATGTGTTGGGTATACTTCCTGAAGCAAAAATCAGAAACCTTCTCAATGTTCAAGAAGTTCAAAGCAATGGTGGAGAAGCAATCGGATTGTACCATCAAGACATTGAGATCAGATGGAGGTGGTGAGTTCACTTCACAAGAATTCAACCGGTTTTGTGAAGAAGAAGGAATCAATAAGCAAGTTACCTTGCCTTATTCACCACAACAAAATGGAGTTGCGGAGCGCATGAATAGGTCCTTGGTGGAGATGGCTAGAACGATGTTGGCAGAACAAGACTTACCGCTCAAGTTATGGGCAGAGGCGGTATACACTGCTTCATATCTTCAAAACCGTCTACCATCAAAGGCAATAGAAGAGGATGTCACTCCCATAGAGAAGTGGTGTGGACAAAAGCCAGATGTGTCACACATGAGAATGTTTGGTAGCATATGTTACATACATATCCCGGATCAAAAGAGGAGGAAGCTAGACGTCAAGGCAAAACGTGGAGTTTTTATTGGATATAGCAATCAATCCAAAGGCTATAGAGTTCTCATTTTGGAAAATGAGAAGATTGAAGTATCAAGAGATGTAGAATTTGAAGAAAACAAAAAGTGGGATTGGAAAAGGCAAGAAGAAGTCAAGAAGACATTTGAGTTGTCTATGGAAGACAATCAATCGCCTGTGGAGCAAACCGAAGGTATTTTCATCCCGGTGTTGTCTATGGAAGACAATCAATCACCTATGGATCAAACCGAAGGTACTTCCAGCCCTGTTTTCATTCAAAATATTCATGATACAAGTGATGAAGATGAAGAAGATTCTGAGCCACCAAGGAAGTTCAAGTCCATGATTGAAATCATGGAAAAGGCACCAAGAGTTGAACTTGAAGAAGCGGCTCAAGCAATAGAGGCTTGTCTTCATGCACATGAAGAACCATACACTTATGATGAAGCGTGTGGTAAGAAGGAATGGAGAGAGGCAATGGATGAGGAAATAACCATGATTGAGAAGAACAAGACATGGGAACTAGTAGACAAGCCAGAAAAGAAGAATGTGATAAGTGTGAAGTGGATCTACAAGATCAAGACCGATGCAAGCGGAAATCACATCAAGCATAAGGCTCGGCTAGTTGCAAGAGGATTCTCTCAAGAATATGGTGTTGACTACCTTGAGACGTTTGCCCCTGTCTCAAGACATGATACAATAAGAGCCATACTTGCATATGCGGCTCAGATGAAGTGGCGTTTGTATCAAATGGATGTAAAGTCAGCCTTTCTCAATGGGGAGCTAAAAGAAGAAGTGTATGTCACACAACCACCTGGGTATGTGACACAAGGAAAGGAACAAAAGGTGTTGAGGCTACACAAGGCTTTATATGGTTTAAAGCAAGCCCCAAGGGCATGGTATGGAAGGATAGACTCATACTTTCTTCAAAACGGCTTTGAGAGGAGTATGAATGATGCAGCCTTATACATCTTGAAGCAAGGAGGAGATGTGTTGATCGTGAGTTTATATGTGGATGATATAATCATCACAGGAAGCAACATTGAGATCATCAACACATTCAAGGAGAATATGAAGAAAGAGTTCGAGATGATGGATCTTGGATTGTTGAACTACTTCCTTGGAATGGAAGTAATCCAAAAGGATGAAGGCATATTTCTTTCACAAGAAAAATATGCAAACAAACTTATTGAAAAGTTTGGGATGCGAGGCAACAAGAGTGTAAGCACTCCACTTACACCACAAAAGAAAGGAGTTGAGGATGACAAAGAGTATGGAGATCCGACTAAGTAAAGAAGCATAGTTGGAGGGCTTTTGTACTTGTGTGCAACAAGACCTGATGTGATGTATGCAAGCGCCTATCTCTCAAGATACATGTCATCACCTAACATGAAGCATTACCAAGAAGCCAAAAGGGTGTTAAGATATGTCAAAGGAACATCAAGCTTTGGAGTGTACTTTACAAGTGTGAAAGAACCAAGACTTGTAGGCTACTCAGACAGCGATTGGGGTGGTTCTAAGGAAGACAAGAAAAGCACTTCAGGTTATGTGTTTACCCTTGGTTCAGCTATGTTTTGTTGGCAATCAAGCAAGCAACAAACAGTGGCACAATCAACGGCTGAGGCGGAGTACATAGCTGTGTGTTCAGCAGCAAATCAAGCCGTGTGGTTACAAAGACTATTTGAAGATTTTGGTCAGAAGTTTGAAGGAGGCATTCCGATCTTATGTGACAACAAATTAGCAATAGCAATTGGGAAGAATCCAGTGCAACACAGAAGGACGAAGCACATAGAGATCAAGTACCATTTCATGAGAGAAGTTGAGAAGAAAGGAATCATTGAACTAGAGTATTGCAAAGGGGATGATAAACTCGCAGACATTCTCACAAAGGCATTGGGCGGTTCAAGATTTGAAGATCTCAGGAAGCAACTTGGAGTGAAGTCGAGATATGATTAAGGAGGAGTGTTAAACTATATAATCTAATCTCTCCTTAATACATTTACATAAGTTAGTTATTACACAAAGAGTTGTAACTCTTCATGTTGTGTCTTTTAGTATGAAGAGTTGTATCTCTTATACTTGCAATGATTCGATCTCTATATAAAGGTCAATCATAAGTTGTAAACAATATCACAGAATCTCAATAATATAAAAATATTTCCAGACAAGTTAAGAAAATTCGCAACTTTCGAAATAAGCCTGAAACGTCTATCTTATTCTTTATTTTTCGTATTCGTGTGTAACACACTGTGATCGTTGTGTAACACAAGCGGTTGGTAAAAGATTAACAACATTCACCCCCTTAAGCTTGAAGTTAACTTCTTCTATCTCTTGTACTCCAATGAGTTCTCTCATCTCTTTGAATTTGATTCATCCTAAAGCTTTTGTTAATATATCAGTCTTCTGTTCGTTGCCGGGGACGTGTTGTACATTGACTTGATCATTCTCCACACACTCTCTGATGAAATGGTACCTCTTATGTATGTGTTTACTTCTTCCATGAAACACCGGGTTCTTGGTAAGGGCAATTGCAGACTTGTTATCAATTTTAACCACCACCTTCCCGCAAGTTTCTCCTGTGATTTCTCCAAGTAATTCTTGTAGCCATATGGCTTGTTTAGCAGCCTCAGTAGCTGCCATAAACTCAGCTTCACATGAGGATAAGGCTACTGTCTCCTGTTTCTGCGAAACCCAACTAATCGGACAGTTATCAAGGTAGAAAACATGACCCGTGGTGCTGCGTCCATCATCTTCATCTATGTTATGACTGCTATCACTGTACCCTACCAGCTCTGTTTTCCCGTCCCTTTTGAATACAAGGCCGTACCTGAGTGTTCCCTTAAGGTACCTTAGTATTTATTTCAATGCTGCAGCATGTGATCTCTTTGGTTTGTGCATATAGCGGCTTAGCATTCCCACACAAAAGGAGAGATCAGGCCGTGTGTGTAATAAATACCTAAGGCACCCGATCATTCTTCTATAGTCCCTTTCATCAACATCTTCCTCATCGAGTGCTTTGGATAATTTGAGTCCAAAATCCATTGGTATTTGTACGGCATTGCAGTCTTGCATAGCGGCTTCATCTAAAATTCTTCTCGCATATCTTTCTTGCTTGAGAGTTATACCTTCTTCATTTTGAGTCACTTCAATCCCTAGATAGTATGTTAACTTTCCTAGATCACTCATCTCAAACTGTTCAGCCATGTTTGCCTTGAATTCTAGTATATGTCGAGTGTATGATCCTGTGATCAACAGATCGTCTACGTACACGGCTACTAGGAGTGTATGTCCATCTTCATGCTTCTGGTATAATGAGGGCTCCTTATGACATTGAACAAACGAGAATGAGTGAAGAACAGAGTTTAACTTATCATTCCAAGCTCTAGGGTCTTGCTTTAAGCCATACAAAGCTTTGTTTAACTTGTACACCTTGTCTTCACTCCCTTTCACTTTAAATCCCTCTGGTTGTGATACATACACTGTTTCTTTTAGATCGCCGTGGAGGAATGCTGTCTTGACATCTAAGTGATATACTTCCCAGCCTTTGGATGCAGCTAATGCTATTATAAATCTCACTGTTTCTATTCTCGCCACAGGTGCGAATACTTCCTCAAAATCTATACCGTGGCGTTGAATGCATCCCTTAGCAACGAGCCTCGACTTGTATTTATTAATGGTTCCATCAGCATTGCGTTTTACCTTGAATATCCATTTTAAGCCAATAGCTTTTGCGCCTTCAGGTAATTCTACTAACGTCCATGTTCTGTTTTTGACTATAAATGTGATTTCATCCTCACATGCGTCTCTCCACATCTTATCTTTCATGGCTTCATAGATGTCATATGGCTCTTCGTCTATTAGCAGCAGGCACTCATCTTCTTCTTCTGCGAGCTGTACATAGTCCTCCAAGTAACTAGGTCTCTTTGTGATCCTCGAGGATCTTCTAGGTAAGATCCCATTATTATCGTTACTCTGTTCTGTTATGGCTCGAGTATCGTCATGCTCATCATGATGTTCTTCCTCCTCTTCTACTTCTGTATTTTCCTCTTGTATGCCATTGTTCCCATGTTCTCCGAAGCTAACTTTGAACATGCCAGGTTGCTCTTCAACTGTATCCTCGTTTGTTAGCCTCCATTCCCAACTCCTTTTCTCATCAAAGTTGACATCTCTGCTTACTATGATTCTTCGGTGTGTGGGATCGAGCATTCTATAGGCTTTTGAACTGGGTTCAGTGCCAAGATGCACTAGAGCTCGTGATCGATCGTCCAGTTTCTTCATGTGAGGAGTGTCTACCTTTGCATAGCCAACACATCCAAACACACGAAGATGAGTTACTCTCGGTTTCTTCTTCTTATATACCTCGTATGGGGTTTGGTCCTTGAGAACTCATGTTGACACTCTATTGATAAGATATGTTGTGTGTCTAACTGCTTCTCCCCACAGGAAATTGGGTATCTTCATGTGTTTCATCAGACTTCTTGTCATCTCCATGAGTGTTCTGTTACGTCTCTCAACAACGCCGTTTTGTTGTGGAGTATAAGGGGCTGCTAGATGTCTTGTTATGCCATTGGTTTCACAGAACAGATTAAACTCTGTAAATGTAAATTCACCTCCTCGATCAGGTTGGAATGTCTTAATGGATGTTCCTGTCTCGCTCTCGACCTTTGTCTTGAACTTTTTAAACTTTTCGAAAGCTTCTCCTTTGTTCTTTAGAAGTATAGACCACATATATCGAGAGTGGTCATCTATGAGGACAAATATATATCGATTATTGGCAGCGGTTGGTGGTGAGATGGGACCACAAAGGTCACCATGTACGAGACCTAAAACATCAGTAGCTCGATAAGAGCTTGCTTGAGGGAAGGGTCTTCTCGTCTGTTTTCCAAGCATACAGGAAGCGCATGTCTCTGTTTCAGATGTGATCATCTTTGGTATTCCAACAACTAGTTCCTTTCTTACCATAGTTTTCAATGCTTCTCCTCCTATATGTACGAGTCTTGCATGCCATATTGTAGACTCGGTGTGAGAAACCAATTGAAAACACTTATTCTCTACAATGTTCATCTCCACCTTGTACAATCTATTTCTTGATCTTATGGCTTTGGTGATTAGATTTCCATTCTTATCATGTAGAGTCAAGTAGTCCTCTCTCATTCTAACATCACATCCTGACTCCGTGGCTTGGCCAAGGCTGATGATATTACTTCGTAAATCCGGAATAAAATATACGTCAGCCAACATCTTTCTATCGCCTCCCTTGCTGTTAAAGAGAATTGATCCTTTTCCCTTAGTGTTAATACGCGAATCGTTCCAAAGCGCACCTTTCCTGTGATTGTTTCATCAAGAGTCTCAAAATAACTTATGTTACCAGTCATGTGGTTACTAGCACCGTTGTCTAGGTACCACATCTTATCTCCATCTGAATGTGCATCAAACTCTTTGGACTTAATATTTTTTTCATTCAAATATACGACTTCATGCATCAATAGTCCTTCAGCCTCATGAGTGTCGTCATCTTTATGGTTCTCGTAAGCTTCTTGCAGCTTTAATAAACGATCCGGGCAAGCTCTTGGAAAGTGACCAAGTTTATCACACCGGAAGCAAGTAATCTTTGACATGTCTATGTCTCTGTATGATCTACCACGACCTCTTCCCCTGCCATGAAATCTTCCACCTCTGCCTCTGTTTCAAAAATCTCCATTATATTCTCGATTTGCTTGTGTAGTTTCCATATTTTCATACATTAGTTTCCTTTGATTCTCATGTTCTTCTTCTTCTTTGTTGCAAACTCTTTCTTCATAGGCTTTTAGTCTACCAATAATATCTTCAAAGCTAGTGGTCTTGAGATCCGATACTTGTTCAAGAGAAGCTACGATATGTATATACTTCTTTCTCGGAAGACTTTGAAGAAATTTCTTAACTAACTTGGTTTCCTCAATATTTTCTCCAAGTGCAGCTGACTTGGATGCAATTTCTGATAGTTTTCCCATGAAATTATCGATCGTATCCGAGTCCTTCATTCTCAGTCTATCAAACTCAACCGTTAATGTTTGCAGCCTAGCCTCCTTGACTCTGTCGGCTCCCATATGGCGTGATTTGATAGCTTCCCACACCTTCCTCGCGCTGTCTAGCTCACCCACCTGTAGTATAAGTGCTTCAGGTATTGATTGAAAGATCAGAGCTATGGCCATGTCGTTTTTGTCCATCTCGTCTGAGTCTTTTTCCATAACCTCCCATGACTTGTGTACTTTGAGCAGAATTTTCATCCGGATGGCCCAGACAGTGTAGTTGCTTGAAGTGAGCATCGGGCAATTGATGGAGGATGAACCTCCTTCCTTCACTTTCTCCATTGAACTTGAAGTTGTTATCTCTCCCATGATTTTGCTCTGATACCAAATATTGTCTCAATCTCTAACATATGAATTTAAGAAGATCAAATAAGAATACTCAACTCTTATTATAGCTCAAGAAAAATATCTCAAAAACTCAAGCTCTCACTTAGATCTAATCAAAAACTCATAAGTTATGCAACAAGTATGCATCTCCTTATATAGCCATATGTTTTCCTAAAACTAAGTTTATTTCACGTTCCTAAGTTAAATAGGATTATGATAACTTAGAATCTAAGTTATCTTCAAGCTTACTTCCAACAACCAGGCGATAAAAATATATGATCAAAGACTTTAAAGCTTCACACAAGGTAATATATATTGAATAAGCAAAACTGGTGGATGAGTGACACGGACAGAGGCATTGTTTTTTTTTTTTTTTTTTTGGAACACAACAGAGGCATTGCTTAAGTAGAAATTCGAGAATTCAAAAGCTATGATCAATGTTCTAGAAAAATTGGCAAAACGGAATAGATGAAGCTTTTCACTGCCTGATTCCAACTCAAGTTAAAGGTAATAATTTAAAGGCAATATATGAATCTTATGCTCAAGGAATATTGTTCTTACCATATTCTGTATCTAGTTCTCAAGATTGTATGATATATAAGTATAACTTACTTTATTAGCTTAAGAAAAATCACTCAAAAATTTAAGCTCTCAAACACACAATCTCTCACACTTGTATCTTAATGTCAACACTTGACATTGTTTATATAGAGACTTAACTATATCCTATTCCTAATAGAGAATACACATAATATATGATCCTTATCTCTTAGGATCACAAACTATCTAGGAATAGGTTTCCTTATTGCTCAAGGTTTCTTCAAGCTTATCCCAACAATCTCCCCTTTAAGCTTGAACTTATCTTAAGCCAAATCTTGAACACCTACAAGATTTCTCATCTCCTTAAACTTGATTCTCCCTAGTGCTTTTATCAAGATGTCACTTTCTGTTTTTCTCCAGGAACATGCTGAACTTCAATAAGATCACTCTCAGCATACTCTCGTATAAAATGATAATCGTCTATGTATGTGTTTACTCCGATCATGGAACACGGGATTCTTTGTAAGAGCGTTGGCAGATTTATTGTCTATTCAAATTGTCACTTTTCCTGTGAACGTCCAATGGTTTTCCCATTAAGATCTTGAAGCCAAATTGCATGTTTAGCTGCTTCGGTTGCTGCCAAGAACTCAGCTTCACAAGATGATAGTGCTACAATTTCCTGCTTTTGTGAACACCATGTTATTGGGCTGTTTTCAAGATAGAAAACGTGCCCAGCAGTACTGCGACCATCATCTTCGTCTACAGCATGTGAGCTGTCGCTGTACCCAGTGAGTTTTATCAGGCCCGTGTTCTCTGTTCTATCAAAGCAGAGACCGTACGATATGTCCCTTTCAAGTACCGAAGGACTTGATTTAGATCTAGACCATGTGACTCCTTAGGATGCTGCATATATCTTGACAAAACTCCAACACAATAGGCGAGATCAGGTCTCGTAAGAAGTAGGTATCTAAGACACCCAATATTTCTCCTATACTCCTTTTCGTCTATGTCTTTCTCGTTGTCACCTTTCGAGAGTCGTAGACCTGGATCCATTGGAGCATGATTGGCATTGCATTTTTCCATCTCAGTTTCTTGTAGAATTCTCTTTGCATATCTTTGTTGCTTCAACGTTATCCCATGTTTCCTTTGACACACTTCAATTCCGAGATAATAGGTCAATCTCCCTAAGTCACTCATCTCAAATTTGTTTGACATTCTTTCTTTGAATTCTCGTATTGCTTCGTGACTTGTTCCTGTGATAAGAAGATCGTCCACATAGACCGCAATAAGAAGAACATGATCTTTCTCTCGACTTCGATAAAGAGACGTCGCTTTAGAGCGTTTACCAAAGTTTAGCTGTTTTAGTACTGTGTCTAACTTCTCGTTCCATGTCCTCGGTGCCTGTTTTAAGCCGTAGAGGGCTTTGTTTAACTTATACACCTTACTCTCTTCTCCTTTGATCACGAAGCCCTCGGGTTGTGAAACATAAACCAATTCCTTTAGATCACCGTGTAGAAACGCCGTCTTGACATCCAAGTGATGTACTGCCCACCCATTTGATGCAGCCAATGCAAAGATGAAATGGACAGTCTCAGTGTGCGCTACCGGAGCAAAAACTTCTTCATAGTTAACTCTGTGTCTCTGTATATATCCCTTAGCAACGAGTCTGGCTTTATATTTATTGATGCTTTCGTCTGATTTTTTTTTTTACTTTAAAGACCCACTTAAGACCGAATGCTTCTGCACCACTTGGAAGATCTACTAAATCCCAGGTTTTGTTCTTTATAATCGTTGTGATTTCGTCTTGACAAGCATCCCTCCATACATTCTCTTCTTTGCTTCATCATAGTTCCATGGTTCTTCGTTTAGAAGAAGTAACAGACGCCCACTCTCAATTTCGGCCAGTAATATATAATTGTCTAAATAGCTTGGTCTTTTGCTTTTTCTTGAAGATATTCGCAGGACAGTATGTCCTGGTGCTTCTTCTTCTTCTTCTTCTTCTTCTTCTTCTTCTTCTTCTTCTTCGATAATAGGTGCAGGTTCTTCATCAGCTTCTCCTTCTTCGTTACCGGATTCTGCTGTCTGTTAGTGTCTTCTCTTTTGATTCCTCTGTTTCCAACATCTCCGAAACAGAGACTGAATTTACCAGGTTCACCGTGTTCCTCTGTTTCCATGGTCTTCCAGTTCCATCTCTCATTCTCCTTAAAGATAACGTCTCTACTTACCACTATTTTTTCGATTGACATGATCAAATAATCTGTAGGCTTTTGATCCTGGCTTTGTTCCGAGATGCACAAGTGTTCGTGATCTATTGTCAAGTTTCTTCAGATCTCCTGCCTCTATCTTAGCATAACTTATACATCCAAATACGCGTATATGTTCCACATTCGGCCTTTTCTTCTTGAAGACTTGATATGGTGTTTGTGATGTCAATACTCTCTGTTTATGAGATATGTGGCATGCCTTACTGCCTCTCCCCACAAAAAGTTTGGTATGTTCATGTGTTTTAGGATGCTTCTTGTCATACTTAGAAGGGTTCTATATCTTCTTTCTACTACCCCGTTCTGTTGGGGAGTATATGGAGCTGTCAGATGCCTAGTTATCCCTGTTTTTTTACAGAAATCTTGGAATCTTCCTGATGTAAACTCACCGCCACGGTCTGTTCTGAATGTCTTGATCACAGTTCCTGTCTAAAACTCGATTATTGCCTTAAACTTCTTAAACTTCTCAAAAGCTTCTCCTTTCTCCTTTAGAAGGATAAACCATATGTAACGCGAATGATCGTCAAAATACGAAGATATATTTGTTCTTTGCCGGTGTGTAGGGTGTAATGGGTCTACATAGATCCCCATGTACGAGTTCTAATACATTACTTGCACGATACATGGTTGACTTTGGGAATACATGCCTTGCTTGCTTCCCAAGAAGACACGTTGAGCATGTCTCCTTCTCGATTTTGAATTTCGGTATTCCAGTGACAAGTTCATGGCTGATCATTGACCTCATTGATTCTTTTCCTATATGCCCGAGCCTTGCGTGCCACTTCTCTGATTCACTTTGTGTTATCGATTGAAAGCACATCATATCATCTCGATCTAGAACTACTTTGTATAATCTGTTTCTTGCTCTCTTGGCTCTCGCTATTATCCTTCCATATTTGTCAGCCATTGTAAGGTATTCATCTCTCATTCATATATCACAGCCCGATTATGTTGCTTGACCGAGACTAATGATGTTACTTCGTAGGTCTGGAATGTAGTAAACATCAGGTAAAGTCTTCTTCTCTCCGTCTTTGGTAAGGAACATAACCGGACATTTGTCCACATATATCCCCATGTACGAGTTCTAATACATTACATGCACGATACGTGGTTGACTTTGGGAATACATGCCTTGCTTGCTTCCCAAGAAGACACGTTGAGCATGTCTCCTTCTCGATTTTGAATTTCGGTATTCCAGTGACAAGTTCATGGCTGATCATTGACCCCATCGAGTCTTTTCCTATATGCCTGAGTCTTGGGTGCTACTTCTCTGTTTCACTTTGTGCTATCGATTGAAAGCACATCGTATCATCTCGATCTAGAACCACTTTGTAAAATCTGTTTTTTGCTCTCTTGGCTCTCGCTATTATCCTTCCATCTTTGTCAGCCAATGTAAGGTATTCATCTCTCATTTGTATATCACAGCCCGATTATGTTGCTTGAATGAGACTAATGATGTTACTTTGTAGATCTGGAATGTAGTAAACATCAACTAAAGTCTTGTTCTCTCTGTCTTTGGTAAGGAACATAACTGGACCTTTGCCTTTTATATCGATGCGGGAATCATCTCTGAAACGAACCTTGCCTGTGATAGATTCATCGTTTGATTTAAAATAGGTTTTGTTTTCGGTCATGTGATTACTCGCGCCATTTTCTAAGAACCATACATTCTCTCCAAGTGAGTTGGTTTCAAAGTTGCTACGGTGCATGTTCCTTTTGTTTAGAAGAATGATTTCATGCATCATTAGATCTTCGGCTTCTCGCGTATTGTTATCTTTAGTTTCTTGAGCTTCTTGAAGCTTTAGCAGTCGATCAGGGCAATCCATGCCGAAGTGTCCATTTTTGTCACACCGGAAACAAGTGATCTTTGACAAATCTCTATCGCGATCGTAGTTATATCGTCCACGGCCTCTTCCTCTGTTATAAAACCGTCCCCCTTGTCCTCTGCCCCTGTAGCTATTGTACTCTCGATTTGCTTGACTATGTTGAGTTTCGTAATTTACGTACATTAACTTGGTCTGATTGTCTTGCGTATCTTTTTCTTCTTCAGCTACTCGTTCTTCATATGTTTTAAGTCGCCCAATGATATCTTCAAACGTTGTAGTTAAGAGATCGAGTACTTTTTCCAAGGACGCAACAATGTGTATATACTTTTTTCGAGGAAGACTTTTAAGGAACTTCTTAACGAGTTTTGTTTCTTCAATATTATCTCATAAGGCTGCAGCCTTCTACGAGATCTCCCAAAATCGTTCAATCGATCAAACTCAGCCATTAGAGTTTGCAAGCGAGCTTCACGAACTCTTTCTGCTCCCATGTGTCTTGCTCGTATTGCCTCCCAAACTTATTTGGCTGTGTCGAGTTCTCCTACTTGTAAGATAAGTGCTTCTGGTATGGACTGGAAAAGTAATGTTGTGGCCATGTCGTTTTTCTCACTATCCTTGGATTCATTGTCAATGACTTCCCACACTTTGTGTACCTTTAGTAACACTTTGATTCTTATAGCCAAACTGTATAATTGCTTGAATTCAACATCGGACAGCTAATTGACGAAAGACCTCAGCCTTCCTTGCGTGGAGAGGTTGACGTCGTCGTTGTAATATCTCCCATGGTGCACGATTTGTTGTGATCGTCTCTAAATCTCTGATACCAAATCTAGTTCTCAAGATTGTATGATATATAAAGTATAACTCATTTATTAGCTTAAGAAAAATCACTCAAAAACTTAAGCTCTCAAACACACAATCTCTCACACTTGTATCTTAATGTCAACACTTGACATTGTTTATATAGAGACTTAACTATATCCTATTCCTAATAGAGAACACACATAATATATGACCCTTATCTCTTAAGATCATAAACTATCTAGGACTAGGTTTCCTTATTGCTCAAGGTTTCTTCAAGCTTATCCCAACACTGTGTATATCAATCATGTAATTGATTCTCTGTAATAACTCTAGATAGCAACTGCCTTATGACTACTCTGTATATATTGCAGTAGCTTATGTTAATAATACTTATCTTCTCAACAACTCTATATGGTATCAGAGAAAAGCTCTAACCTTTCTTAAAAATCTTTCTGCCACCCTCTTTCTCTTCTTCGTCCTCTTCTAATGCCGACCTTACAAAGCGGTCATAAAAACCCAGCCATCACCACCTCCACTGAAAATGTGACTCTCGGTGCCTCTTCTCTCATTAACATCAACATGACTAATGCCACCAAACTTTCTTCCTCCAACTATCTGATGTGTAGCAAACAAGTACATGCTCTAGTCGATGGTTGTGATCTTGCTTCCTTCCTCGACGGCTCAGCAATCACACCACCACAAACTCTCGCGGTTGCCGACAACATCACTGGAAATCCAGCGTGTGATCTCTGGAAACGTCATGACAAGCTCCTCTACAGTGCCCTTCTCGGCGCCATAACTGTTACCATTCAACCTCTCCTCTCTTGTGCAACAACAACATCCGAGATATGGGATACCTTGGCCTCCCGTATGGTAAACCTAGCAGAGGTCACGTTAAGCAGATCTTCAATTAACTCAATGTTTGGACTAAAGGGACTCAGAATATCGATGAATACGTTCAAGGCTTAATCACGCGTTTTGACCAGCTGGCCCTGCTTGGGAAAATCATTGATCAAGAAGACCAACTCAAAATTTTCTACTCCCAGCATCACCCATCAATCTTCTGAGCTTCTCAGCATCATCCATGACCTTCGCCTCACTCCTCAGCATCGCCCAAGTCCATCTGCAGCGCCCTCACACTCTCTCTTCTGAGCCAGCATCTCACGAATCTCTTCCTAAGCTCCTCAGCATCGCCTAAGCATCTGCTAAGATCCTCAGCGTTTGAACTTACCTCCTAACTCCTCAGCATATCCCAATTATCCATTTGTTTTGTTCTTGTATGAATCTCGTCCAAAACTTTCTTTGTTTCATCACAATCATAGTTCCCATTTAGATTTTGACGGAAAAAATTGTTTTGTAAACTAACAACACAAAACCGCAACTCGGAGTAAAATGAAGATTTTTTTGAGAAAAGTCATCAAACGCGTAATTCATAAAATAGTCTCTAACGAACTAAAAAAATCCCCATTTTTACTTAACATGTAAAGTAACATAACAACAATGATGATTTACTTTACTTTGGGAACAAAACAAGACAATGGAAGATTTCTAAAAGAGTTAAACTCAAATTTCAACAAAAAAAGACTGGAGGAAATATGGAAAGAAGGAAGATGTGGATCTACGGTAAAATGGCAACACAATTGACCTTGGAGGAGTATAGAAGAAACATGACATAAACTTATCTATCAAAACTCTTTGCAATTGGAAACATTCATATTTTTGCTAACGAGCTGCGACACACATAGGATTTCTTTGCTTAGGTGGTTACTCTAGCGAACTTAGATTGATTTTACTACCTTTTTTTCCATTGTAATCTCGCTTCCAAATGAACATCTAGTATACTTTTGTCTCTGTAACGCTCTTATGTAATTTTGGAACAAAGTCTCTTGGTTTTTACACTCGTTTTTCTTGTCTTTGTATTTTTTATTTGCATCTTTTTGATTACTTGTCGATAGCTTTGAAGAAAATCTGGTTCCCCAAAAAAATTACACTTTTTCACTTATAAATTTTGATTGTGCGAGTTTTGACTCCCACATCTAGTTTCTTCTTGTATTTATTTTTTATCATCTTGTACAAATCAGTTTAAGTGAATATATATTGTTCTTTTTGTTTTGTTCACTTTATTATCTATATTACTTCCACAAATTGCGACAACATTGATGTTAAGGTTTTTCCGATATCGCCTCCTCCACGTGTAGTTACTATGCATGGGTAGTCAGAGGTGGTTTCTGTAATTGCTATAAGAAGTAGTTTTCCCTTTTAGAGCCGTCTGATAATAGAAGCTAGAAATCTCTTGACATCCTTTTATTTCTTTAATTTGCCATAGGGTAGAAACTTCACGATCTGATGCACGGTGGATGGTTGATGAATCCCTTATGATGAGATCATTTTTGTTCTTGATTTTGTGAAGGATGATTTCTTGGTTTGAGAGAGAAAGAGGTTAATTTCAAATGGAAAAGGGAAAAACTGATTTGGTGTTCTTCAGAAATGATTTATGGATTGATCAAATCTTGTGTATAATTGTCTAAGATCAAGAGAATGAACTCTGGGTATGATCAAAGACTGGTTTTGCAATCAAAGAATGAACACTTAGCAAATTCAATGTTCAAATATGAACAAGAGATTCACATAATTTTATTAAGAGTTTTTTTAATAAAATGAGTGAATAATGTTTCTGAAACAAAATAGAGCATAAGTAGCAAACAAAAAGTTGAAAGGTCCTAAAGCAAGAGAAAATTTTGAAAATAAGAGAAATAAAAGAAAAAATATCTTATGTAAGTCCAAAGATTGAATAAGTGAAAAGTTAACTTGGTTTGGCTTGATTTCCAACTTGATTTGGTCTGGTTCAAAGTAAACCAAAGTAGCAATTGGTTTCTTCAGCCTTCTCGTTTGTGATCTAGTAAAAGAGCCATTAGACAAAAAGAATGGATATTTGTCTTGATTGATTTGGGCTGAGTAAGAGATATTTGATCCTTGTGAAAGATGGGGCCAAATTTCATCACCATCAACTAAGCCCATCACGCCTTGATCCAACATCTGGTTCAGCTCATCTAACACTTCTTCAGTTTTAGTCTCATTCAACTCCATTTCAGCTACTGGTTCATTAATGGTTGCATCTTCCCCTCCTCTTTTAAAAGGATTTGTCCTCAAATTTTTATCTCCTACAGCTGTAGAGGATGGATTTCGTCATCCCGCAAGGCCCGAATAATAAACGGCCCAGCCCATTAGCTGTAGCAGCAACTAGGCTAAACGTCTCCTCGCATCGGTATCTTGACGCCGCTCGAGAGTGCTTTTAGTCGAGCAGCCGTCGAGTGAACGCATTCGGCTTGACGGCTACTATCATCAACGACGGTCTTTCGGCCCAACGAGTTGAAAGTCCACCAAGAAGACGTAAATTAGGTCATGGAGAGGCGTCGAAATGGCTATATAAGGAGAAGGAGATGCAGCGTAAAGGAAATCCGAACTAAGACAGACTGGCTAAGGTGGCTAGATTAGCGTTTTCTATTTACTCTCTTTCTCGCCGTGTAATAGTTTTCCGGGAAGTTCTCCGAGCTCCGGCTCCTTGTTTTGCCTTGCATTTCCTCCTTTTGTAACCGACTAAACGCTTTTCCGACCATCAATAAGACGTTTTTGCTAATCCATGTTTCATTCTCTTATTACCGTTTCCCGATCGAACAGTTGGCGCCCACCGTGGGGGCTTTGGCAAAGTAACGCTGACAAGATGGCGATGAGTCAAAACGGCTCCTCCTCAGGGGAAGAGCAAGAAACTCATGAACCAACTCCCACTCTGGTAACGGCCACTCGAGCGCCGCTACCTTCCACTCCGATAATGTCCACTCCAGCGCCACTGCCTCCTGCATCCATCGACACCATCATGGCGCATCTCGCACAACAGGACGCAGCTCAGAAGGCGGAGACCGAACAAATTGTGGCCCTGGCAAAAATCCTCGGTCCCCTTGCCGCGAACGTCGAAGCTACGACAGCTCAGTTTCGACGACAGTTGTTCAACACTAACCGAGCAACCGCTGCCGCTTCGACACCACCAGAAGCTAACAACGGTGACACGGTGCAAACCCTCGACGGCCTCGACATGCAGGCCATAAACGAACTCGCTGCGCTGAAGCAGTCCGTCCTTGACATCCATTCTAGAATTCATTATGTAACGACTTCGGCGCCGCAAATAGAGCGTGTCCTCGCCGAATCCCTCCGGACGCCGTTCACGCAGAAGATAGTGGGAGTCTGGCTTTACAAAATGGAAAAGCTCCGCCTTCCAACTTTTGATGGCATCTCTGATCCGTCTGTCCATGTCACTTCCTTTAACATCATGATGCGACGCGCGAACTTCCCCGACGAAAACAAGGACGCTGGTTATTGCCAGCTTTTCGTCGAAACACTCGAGGGGCCGGCCCTCAGCTGGTTCACCGGACTCCAAGAAAATTTTGTCGACTGTTTCCACGACCTCTCTGCAGCTTTTCTCAAGAACTATATCATGTTCTCCCGTCAAGAAGCCACCGCTACAAACCTCTGGAACCTCACTCATGCCAACGGCCAAAGCCTCCGCGACTTTATGGAAAAACTTAAAGGCGTCGTCTCGAAGGTCGACGTTCCCGACCACATAGCAGTAGAGTCATTGATGAACACCCTCCACATCAAGTCCCAGTTTCGCGCCGACCTCTACCAGAACCCAACTAGGTCAGTTTCGGATGCTATCGCCTGTTCTCACAACTTTATCCGCATGGAGGAGGAGACCAAGGCAAAGGCCGCCAAAGAAGCAGCGGGGAAGCAGACGTCCGATCGAACGAATGACACGCGCCCGGAGCCTCGGCAGCATTCCTCTGGTGGCAAACCTGATTAGAAGAAAGGATATGTGAGCACCGTTGACGAAGACGAGCCCCAGGGTTCTGCCGTCGTTGTACGAGAGAAGGGATGGAATCATTGGGACCGAGATTCCGCCCAGAAACCATCAAGTTCCTCTGAGCCGATAAGTTCAAACCCAACTGAACCAGACAAGTGGTGCTCGTATCACAAGGTCAAATCACACGACACGAAGGAATGCAAAGTTCTTTTTGGACATTTCCTCGAGTCAATTGACAGCGGTATAATTGAGATAGATCCCCCCACACAAAAACCAAAGAACGCTAAAAGTTGGAGAAAAAACAAAGAAAAGAAAGCTCACAAATCTCAAACCAAATCTCCCCAAAACGAGGGACGGACAAGCCCCAGAAAAGTTCCCATGAACAACCTTGCTCCGGAGAATGATTCCCCCGACGAGGAACAGCCGAGGAACCGACGACGAGTAAAAGTAATATTCGCCCGACCCATAGATTCATCCAACAACGAATCGCCTTTTGAAGTCCCAGATCTGAATGGCAAAATGAAACAGGGAGCAGACCGATCTCTCGTTACAACGACAAATCCTAAAGATCTGCATTCCCTATTGAAGCGAAAGACTGCAATACTCGCAACAGCCGCTAACGCCTCGATGTGTTGCGCAGACCTTCGCGCAAACATCAACAAATCTAAAGCGCAAAAAATGGAAGGAACGATCCCCAAGTCTCAGACAGCTGACCTCCACGATCAGCTCAACTCGAAATCCGACGATTTGCGTATCAAACTTAGTCGCTCTAAAAATTCCGACCTGCGACGTCGCCTCGACGCTATGAAGCAATATCCTAAAAAGAATTCAGGAGTACAAACACTGTTGGTGACCTCCGAGCACGTTTAGAATCCGCAAGAGCCGCACGTACCCTACATCTCAATGTCATCATGGGTGGATCACCTCCCTGCGGAGACTCGGTCCAAGCAGTCAAGAACTATCAGCGACAACCAACTACTTCACAGAAATGGCCTTTGCAGGCTGAGGATGATCATCATATCACTTTCTCGGCCATCGATACTCATGGCCTCCACACGCCGCATAACGACCAGCTCCTGATTGACATTGGAATTAGTGATTGCTAAGTCACAAAAGTTCTTGTCGATACCAGCAGCTCGGTCGATCTCATCTTCCAAGATACACTCGATAAGATGGAGATCGACTTGCGGGATATGAAACCCTCCTCGCACACTTTAACTGGTTTCAACAGAGCCTTGGAACAAATGATTGGCATGATACGTCTCCTGGTCTACGCAGGTGACGTAACTAGAACCGTCAAGTTCTCCGTCATTCGAGCCAAAGCACCTTAAAATGCAATCCTTGGCACTCCATGGCTGCATTCCATGAAGGCCATCACATCAACTTACCATCAATGCATCAAATTTTCTGGAAGAAACGGCACGATCCAAACAGTCCGAGATGATCAGAAAGCCGCGAGGGAACTGCTAATCGCCACAGTCAAATTGCAACAGCCAACTCCTCTCGTCAACCGGTCGCAAGACTGACCCGTAAGATTCATCCTCAGGAGGACGAAATCGTGGAAGTACCCTTCGATGGATCTGATCCATCAAAAGTCGTGCATATCGGAGCATACCTCTCTGATGAGATGCACTCAAAGATGGTCTCCTTTCTCAAGATGAACACCTCGACCTTTGCTTGGGCAACTTCCGACATGAAAGGAATTGACCCCGCGGTGGCTTCTCACGAGTTGAACATCGATCCGACGATCAAACCTATTCGACAAAAAAGAAGAAAGTTGGGTTATGAACGGTCTAAAGCAGTAAACGACGAAGTCGACAGGTTGCTCGATGCAGGTTTCATCACCGAGGTACGGTATCCTGAGTGGTTAGCCAACCCCGTTGTTGTAAAGAAGAAGAACGGGAAATGGCGCATTTGCGTCGATTTTACAGACCTAAACAAAGTCTGCCCAAAAGACAGCTACCCGCTCCCCCACATCGATCGTCTAGTAGAATCAACAGCTGGTAACGAACTCTTGACCTTTATGGACGCCTTTTCAGGGTACAATCAGATCCAGATGCATCCCGATAATCGCGAGAAAACAGCCTTCATAATGGACAAAGGGACTTACTGTTACAAAGTAATGCCTTTCGGTCTTAAGAATGCGGGAGCAACTTATCAATGCCTCGTCAATCAGATATTCGCTGATAAACTCGGTGACACTATGGAAGTCTATATAGACGATATGCTGGTAAAGTCGCTTCACACCAAGGATCACGTCAATCATCTCCAAGACTGTTTCAAAACGCTCAACGAATACTGAATGAAGCTCAACCCAGCAAAATGCACCTTCGGTGTCACCTCTGGCAAATTCCTGGGATACATCGTTACTCCGCGAGGTATCAAAGCCAATCCTAAGCAGATCACGTCCATCATTGACCTCCCGAGTCCAAAGAACAACCGCAAGGTCCAACGACTAACCAGACGGATTGCGGCCCTCAACAGGTTCATCTCTCGTTCTACCGATAAGTTCCTTCCCTTCTACGAACTCTTGCGAAGGAATAAGAGGTTTGTTTGGGATGAGAAATGCGAAGAGGCATTCAATCAGCTGAAACATTATCTCACTACTCCTCCGGTCCTGTCGAAACCCGAAGCCGGTGATACTCTGTCCCTGTATATAGACGTAACATCTTTTTTTACATCAGCAAGCGAATGACCGAGCCAGAGACACGGTATGCAGCCTTCGAGAAAATGGCTCTCGCCGTCGTGACCTCGGCGCGAAAACTTCAATCATACTTCCAATCGCATACGATCGAGGTGCTCTCTAACCAACCTCTCCGAACGGTAATGCAGAACACCAACCAGTCAAGACAACTAACCAAGTGGGCCATGGAATTAGTGAATACGATATCGTATACAAGAATCAAACGACAGCCAAATTGCAAGTTCTCGCCGAGTTCCTAATCGAGTTAACACCAGAACTCGAACAAGACCTAGTCTTACCAAGGAAAAACTGGATACTGCACGTAGAAGGTTTGTCTACGAACAAAGGTTCGGGGGCAGGCGTGCAACTACAGTCGCCCACGGGTGAACTTATCAGGCAATCATTCAGCTTTGGCTTCACCGCGTCGAACAATCAAGCTGAGTACGAGTCTCTAATCGCGGGGCTCCGCCACGCAAAGTGGTCAAGGCCAAGCGAGTCAGCGCCTACTGCGAGTCTCAACTTGTCGTCAGCCAGTACCTCGGTGACTACGATGTAAGTAAAGAGTGAATGGACGCGTATCTCAAGCTCGTCCAAGAACTCAGGCAAGATTTCAAATTTTTCGAACTCACAAAGGTTCCCCGCGGGGTAAACATATGCTCAGATGCCCTCGCCGCCCTCAGAAGTAAGCTGCATGACCAAGTAAAGTGAATGATCCCGATACACAAGATCGATAAACTGAGTATCGACACAATGACCGAGCAAATGGATATCGCCTCATCCGTCACCAACGCAATTAAAGTCGATGATTCAGACCCTCACACGACAGAAAACCAAGTTCAAGACTGGCGAAAGGAGTTCATCGACTACCTTGCCGATAACAATTTGCCCCCCGAGAAACAGACTGCACGGCGACTCAAGCGACGTAGCGCACATTATGTCGTCATGGAGGGAGAAATTCACCGACTGACCGCGATGAAAGTACTCCTCAAATGCATCTACGGTGACAAAACGAGACTCGTTATGGCCGAAACGCATGAAGGCGCTGGAGGTAATCACTCAGGTGGGCGAGCCCCCGAATTAAAAGTCAAGAATCACGACTTTTACTGGCCAACGATGAACGCCTTCTGCGAGTCTTATGTCCATAAGTGCGATAAGTGTCAACGACATGCGTCTACCATCCACAGCCCGACGGAACTACTTCATACCTTAATTGCACCATACCCTTTCATGCGTGGATGGACATAATAGGTCCAATGCCTAACTCTCGGCAGAAAAAGTTCATCCTGGTCATGACAGATTACTTCACCAAATGGGTCGAAGCCGAGGCATACACCACAATAATAGACAAGAAAGTCCATAAGTTTGTTTGGAAGAATATAATCTGCAGGCACGGACTTCCCTACGAAATAACAACTGATAATGGATCCCAATTCATCTCGCATAACTTCAGGGAGTTCTGCGATAGATGGCGCATCCGCCTCAACATGTCGACACCAAGGAATCCGCAGAGTAACGGTCAAGACGAGTCCACTAATAAGACCATCATCGACGGATTGAAGAAAAGACTCGACTTGAAGAAGGATTGCTGGGCCGATGAACTGGACGGCGTCCTATGGTCCCACAGAACAACTCCTCGCAGAGCAACGAAGGCCACACCGTTTTTGATGGCCTATGGGATAGAAGCAATGGCACCCGCCGAAGTAAACGTGACCAGTTTACGCCGTTCCAAGATGCCACAGAACATCGAGCTCAACCGCAAAATGCTTCTCGACGCACTGGATGACATCGAAGAGAAGCGCGACCGAGCGTCACTTTGAATTCAAAACTACCAACATCAAATCGAGAGCTACTACAACAACAAAGTCAAGTCTCGACCTCTCAAACTAGGCAATCTCGTGCTCCGAAAAGTGTTCGAAAACACCAAGGAATGGAAGGCAGGAAAACTCAGGGCTAACTGGGAGAGACCCTACAAAATCATGGAAGTAATCAAGCCAGGAGTCTACCGCCTCAAGACATCAACTGGGGAAGCAGTGCCACGAGCCTGGAAGTCGAAGCACCACCAACTTTTTTTCTCCTAAACGAACACTCGTATTCATTCTGAGCAAACGACCACTTGTATTCATTCCGAGCGAACGACCACTCTTATTCATTCAGAGCGAACGACCACTCTTATTCATTCCGAGCTAACGACCACTCTTATTCATTCCGAGCGAACGACCGTAGCATCGCGATTCGCTCCCAAAAAAAAAAAAAGCCGAGTTAATGCGCCCCACAGCCATTTTCACTCCCCAAATCAAGAACTTCGAATGGCTTGATCCCCCTCAAAGGGTACGTAGGCAGCCTTGACAGGTTCAGCTATAACAAAAAACTCCTTCTTCAAGAGGTATGCCCCTAGAGTGAGCGAAAGAACGCACATCACTCATGCAATGACGACATGAGAATGCTCCGTCTTCTCGATCAAACATATCGGCACTCGCACCCCACCATCGAGCATGTCCTGATCAAACACATTCTCGTGGGGACTCGGTCGTACCACGGCATCACCCGATACGGTCGAAATGACGACTCTCGTATATTTCATGACCCACCAAGTAAGGTTTGGCCAACCGAAATTACTTTGAAACCAATCTAGAACCGTCGCCGTTAATTTGGGCACAAAAACAAGTTACGTCAACCAAACAGTTGGAAAAACTCCGACATTCTTGTTCTCACGAACGATGACACTTTGACGAGTTGACGTGGCCATTCTGTCCGATAACCTAAACTAAAGTCAGGACAACACACCGACTCATGATTCACAGAAACAAGATACATCGATCAAACAGTTGGAAATTTTGACGATTCTCGTTCTCACGAACGACGACACTTCGACGAGTTGACGTAGCTGTTTGGTCTGATAATCTAAACTAAAGTCAGGACAAGACTTGCTGCATGAAATCACAAGAAAAAGGAACCAATTGCATAAATAGAAGGCGAGAGTTCCTAAAGGCAAGCATCGATGAGTTTGAAAGAAGAACAAGAGTCCTGAAAGCAAAGCAAAAGTCTATAACGTAAACTGCAGCAAAAGAATTTTGGAAAATAAACGAGCAAGCCTCTCGAAGGAAATGTAGCATACAAAGCAAGATTAGAAAAAAAACTAAGTACAAAAACGATATGGAGCCGATCCTCAGACGCCTTCTGTCGTTTCCTCGGTGCGCTCAACCTTCTCATCGCCATCATCCTGACTCCTGCTCTGAGGGAGTTCTCCGCCTTCGCTCGCGCAAGTCCCTTCCAAGCTGCCCGGCATCTCCGCGTTGGTATCTGGTTAGGGAGGAGGCTGTGAGGCTTCGCGATTCGCCGCGTCCCGACCCTCGGCAAACTCCTCAAAATTGTCTTCAATGACTCTGTCTCCTCGACCATCCACGCTTTGCTCCTCCTCCTGGTCCTCTTTGTGACCCTCTGCTGAACTATTCGACAACAAAAGGATAGCTGCCTGGTCTGCATCAGGAGCGGGCGATGCATTCTCTTTGACCGATCGATGTTCGGTAGTCGGAGTTTTGGCGTTGTGCTCACGAGAGGCGTTTGGCGTATGGAGAGATGCGGCAGTCCTGGCGTCGATCAAGCTCGCGTTCGACCTGAATGGGTCAAGACCGACCATAACCTGCTCATCGACGAACTGAGAGTCGAGCTTGAGTGGGGCTTGTAATAATCCTCCCGAAGGGGTAAATGGTCAAGATCGACAAAGTCATAATTTGGAGCCAACCTTTTGGGAACATAATAAGTTAGAAGAAGGATGGGAATGAAGAAGGATGGGAATGAAGAAGGACGGGAAGCAAGCACGACGGGATGGAAGCACGACGGGAAAACCCGAGTTTGGGCAAAAACCTAAATTTTGGTATTATGGAATTTCTCGGGGAATCTGGAGGCTCGGGAATATTTTCCGTCAAGGTCATAATTTATTTGGAGTCTATTAAAAATATTCATCGCATCAGAATGGGAGCGGAAAAATATTCGGGATAGACCGCAGGTCGAAAATTCACCAGAAGGATCAACATCAGTCAAATGAACCGAGAAGCTCGAGGTGGCTTGATCTAAGGGATAAGAACGTGGTGAAACTGTCTAACCAGCTGAGTGTCAACAGAAGCACGATATGTCTCCGTGCATGGAAGCAAGACATGCAGTTTGACGCACAGAAGCACAAAGTGTCGCGATATCTGCAACCGAAGCATGTTGATCGACACGCAGAGGGCGGTGTGTCGCGATGCATGAACTCCATCCATGGAGAGAGACATGTGGAGGACGTGGTGTCAACTTTATAACAGGCTGAGTTTCCACCGTAGCACGACATGTCTCCGCAGGAAGAAGTGTTCCATGCATCTTGAGACCCAGAAGCACGACATGTCATCATATCTGCAACCAACACATGCGTATCGACACCCAGTGGCCCGTGTGTCGCGATGCATGAACTCCAGCCATGCTGAGAGACATCTGGACATGGAGGTGGCTCATTTCATGCTCAGGTACCATGCAAGAGGGCAAGTGTACGCCCGTGTGTCGCCACGCCTGCAACCGAAAGCATGCATGACGACACACATGCGCTTGGGTGGTGCGTTGTTACTGGTTGGTGACTACTATATATACCCAGCTCCCCCTGTTCGTTTTCATTCATTCCACACACACCAAATACACTCCAAAACGTGGCTAGAGAGAGAGAGAGAGAGAGAGAGAGAGAAAGAAGTCGTTTTAAGAGTATGGTCATTTATGAAGACCGATATTTCACCAAGAAGGCAAGTTCTGTCCAATCAAAGAATTTCTGCAATCGTTATGCGAAAGCTCTGCCCAAATCAATCCGACCAATCCTCTCATATTATTTGATGATCAAGTGGAGGTGCTGTCCAAGGTTATTTCAATTCCATGGGTTTAGATCAGTCGAAGTTGTGAAGCCCGATACTCTACTGAGAAGTCCAAAAATCGTCCAGAAGCTAAAGAAGGTTATGCTCGAGTTGAGTTCTGTCCAGACCAGTATAAAGGGAGGTTCTGTCCAAGTCAAGATAAGTATAGTCCATTCAACTCAAGTCGTCTATTGGGTTTTGGCCAAGTCTTCTCTGATCAACTAGCTTCTTATCGGCATAAAACATTGTGAGTTGGTTTCTTTGAATTCCACTTGGAATTTAGGATAGTTTTCTGGTTTTGTTTGAGTTCCACTTGGAACTTAGGTTAGATCGAGTTGCATATAGAATAGAATTCTTACGCTATTGCATGATAGAGTCCTTAGGGTTATTTATTAAACCGGACTCAGTTTAGCACGGGCTAAGCTGAGAATAAATGGAATTAAGACTGAGTTAATAACCTGAGTAGGACTAGGGCTAGGTTGCATCATGTTTTCTATTCTTGCGTGTTGATATGGTTGAGTGCAGGTTCCCGTTATCTTTGAAGATAGTTTCATAATAGGAGGCTGGACTATCTGGGTAACGGTTTGATTGAGTAGATTGCTTGTTAGATTAATTAAATGCTTGCTTGTTTAATTAATCTTGTTGATTGAGGTTAGTCAGCTCTTGGTAAGGGAGTGACTAACTGGTTGATTTGATTAGTGTTTGTATTGTTGTTTAGGTTATTAAATGGTAGTATTAGTGGTTCTCGGCCATATAGGCCGATCACTTGTACGAGTTATTAGTGTTGCAGAGTTAAAGAGTGATGCCATATAGCTAGTGTGTAACCCACCTTGCTAGGCATGTTTAGGGATGGATTAGTGTTTCCTCGACCTCGTACCCAGCGGGTTCAAGGAAACCCATTATTCGCTGGATCGAGAACACTCAGAAAGACGGGGTCATGGCCTATGGCTGAGTGGTTGCATGACGAGGTAGTAACCGGCAGTGGCCCGAACGTACTGGGGCTGTCTCGCGGTGAACCGAACGTACTGTGGGCCGTGATCATCGTGAGACAACAGGGAGTGGCCCGAACGTACTGGGGCTGTCGCGCGGTGACCCAAACGTACTGTGGGCCGCGTTCTGTTTAAAGTTCCTTCTCTTAGCCTTTGTGGTAGGGAGATAGGATATTGTCGAGGATTAAGAGGAAACACGAAGTCACCAGGGCCCAGGTTAGAGTGTGTGTTGTGTTAGAGTGTCGTAAGGGTTATGGAATCCTAGAGTAAGTGGTAACACCGATATACGGTGTTACAAGTTATATTGAGTCATAGTTAGTTGGAGTCTTATTATTGTGTTTATGTTTGTGGATTGGTTGATTTTCATGCAGGTTTCTAACATCAAGATCTAATTCCGGGTTAGGTACCGGATTAGTCTTGGTGTCTCTTTGGTTAGTGTAGACCAGATGTTGGCTGTTATGTTGTTTGAAGGATTGCTTGTGAAGGGTGGTGGATATTAAAGCTATGCGGTATCATTGGTTGGCCGATCATGTTCTTGTCTGATTGTTGGTCGACCGGTTAATGATACTTGTGTAGTCTAAGTGTCTAACACTACATTAGTATTGAACCTCAGGCGCATATATGGTTAACTAGGGATTGGTTGTTGACTTGTTGTTATGCAGGTTCCTGTTACTTGAAGTTATAATATGGCAGGAGGCCGAGTCTAACTTAGTAACGGTTTGTTTAGGCTTAGCTTTGATTGCTTGCTACGGTTACGTTAGATTATTGTTATTTTGGGTTGTCTGGGTTAGTTACTAGGTTGCGGGTAGAGGTCGCCAGCTCACTGAGTAGCATTAGGTTACTCATCCAACTCCGTTGTCCTTTTTACAGGTAGATTTAGGTAAGGATGATCGGATAGCCTGGTGCTGGACATTAGGACCGCCGGAGTAGATTTTCATGCCTTTTGTAAACGGTATTTTGATATTTGATGTGTTGACTCGATTTGGCATTAGGCCGGGCCCAGTCTTGAGTTATTCAATGTACAAATATTTCTTGAATTAATAAAGTATTTATTTTTTATGCGCATCATGAGTACTCTGATATTTGACTAGTCCGTTCTAACACAATGTTAGGTCTTGGTACGGGTTGAAAAGCTTTAGGCCTCGATCTAACGGAACCGTTAACTCTTGGTACGGGTTGCAAAGCCTTAGGACTTGATTTAGCGGGACGAGTTAGTGGATGAACTGGTCTATGTTGCAGAGTAAGTTTTACGACTCTGATCGGATTGTCCCTAGCCCGTCACGTAGAACTTCTGGACCATGGTGTTGGGTTGGAAGGTCAGTCATGTTCTTGTTTGATTGTTGGCTGGCCGGTTGGCTCTTTCATCTCTAACCCTGGGTGTTGGTTGGTCTATCGGTCATGTTCTTGTTTGATTGTTGGCCGGTGGATTGACCATATGTCTAGGACGGTTCGGGGGTGTTAGAGGGACAAAGAGAAGTCAGCCTTAAGGATCTCGCCGACATCCATCTTCAAGGCTTCCTCCTCGAACTGCTTCTCCTGAGAAGCAAATATGTCGATCGTCTCTTGAGGAATGTAGTGACCGCTGGCCTTCAAGGCTTCAAGGCATTTCCTCCTGCCAAATGCCTGACTCTGAAGCAGGCGCATCGTGTTGAACGAGGTTCGGCGAGCCTGATAATTGTGAATATTCGCGAATATTCGTGAAACGCTTGTTGTATTTCGCGATCATCTCAGTCTCGACCCTCACTCGCTCTTTGGTGACCTCAAAGACGCGAGACTCCCGCAGTCGTTCCAGCTCTTTCTTATGGTTCTCGGCCTCCAACCCTATCTTCTCCTCGAGCAGACATGTTCTCATCTCCAAGGCCGAGATGGTGGAATTAGCAACCTGAAGGTCGGCCTCAGGGACGTTAGCTCCTTCCTGGTGGATCTTCCTCCGAGCAATCGCTTGTTCCCTCTTCGCAACCATTTCCTCGTATGCGGCGGTCCACTCTGCCGTCTTCCTACGAAAGAATCTACCCTTGGCCGCCGACTTCTCCTTCAGCTTCTCCGAGTTTGCGAGCACCTCTTTTAGTGCCACGTCGTACTTCTCGATGATGAAGTTCATGCTTCCACCACTCTGCAAAACACAATAAAAATACAGTCAAAATCGATGAGCATCGGCAAAAATACATAAATAAAATGAAGGAGTTGTAATAGATTTCTTACCAGCAATTTGGTATGAGTGGCGTCGACGTACTCATCCTTGAAGATCAAGTCCGCCACAGGTGGGAGGGATCTTGGTCCGCCCCTGATCTGACTTACCAGTTCCACGCATTTATGCGGAGTCCTAGTATCAAGCAAGGTTTTCACTGCCATTCTTTTGCCTTTAACTTTATCTTGTGGTAACCTGGTCTGTCTCCCACTGCTTTTGCCTACTGCTTCCTTGCATGGCCTATGGTATAGCTTGTCGTATCTAGTGCATTTTTGTTTCTCACGACTCATTATTCATGTTGTAAGGAGTATATTTGCTTGGAACTTTTGTCCTCTACCCGCTTTATGATACGTGGGGTATTAAGGCCCATCAAAATATGAGTTTGGGCCTCGTTATTATGTCACTTAACCTAGGTAGTCATGAGTAGTATAAAGGGTGTGTGAGCCTTAGAGATAAAGATTATCAAGAGTTTGATCATTTCATGTTCATGGGGAGGGAGAGTCTCCTGTAATACTCTCACTTGTTACCTTTTCTATAACAATATACTCCCTCCGTTTCTAAAAGATACATATTTTAAAATTTTCACACTTATTAAGAAAAACATGAAATCGTAGTTACCAATGCATTGTTTTTCTTAATGAACTATTTCCCATAACTTTTAACCAATAGAATTTTTATAAATACAATTATATTTCTTGAAATTTGCAATTTGTCATTAATTAACGTATTGAAAACATAAAAAATGTATCTTTTTGAAACGAAGTTTTTTTCCAGAACTTAGATCTTTTAGAAACGGAGGGAGTAATCAGTATTTCTTGTTAGATCTCTGTTCTACAAGTTTGGATACTCAAATCGTATCAACTTGGTATCAGAGCAGTGACGAGCCATGGAATCGATTGTTATTCCTATCTTTTATGGTGAAGATCCAGAGCTGTGGATTGAGTGGATCGACTTGTTTGTTTCTGCTCATAACTTCTCTGATTTTGAAACCAGACAGTTTGCATACGGGTTTATCGAAGGAGAAGCTCTAGAATGGTATTGTGATGAGATTGCTCGATATGTGTTTGACAGCTGGGAGGACCTCAAGCAGAGGTTGTTCAAGCGGTTCTGCAAAAGCAATGAAGGTGCGGAGAAACTAAGTCTACATGATCGATTGAAGCAGCTAAGTCGTGATATGGATCGTTGGGATGAAGATGATGCTAAGAATCTTCATGAAGAGATGTTGGCTGCTGTTGACTCAGAGCAGGGCGAAAGTAGTGACGGGGATTTGAAGATTATTGATCGGAATCTGGGTCTGACTCAGCCGATGGAGGAGCAACAGGAGAAATACGATTTAGCTACTTTCATAGCACATGAGACGGACGAACCACTATTATGGAAGAGTGTGGCGACTTGGTCCAGTGAGGAAAATGAAGGAAGTGGGAATCTCCAGGTGGGACATTATTATGAGAGAGGTAAAAACTTGTTGGATGAGTTGTTTGAGTCCGGTGAAACAAACAGGGAGGAAGAGTATCAACAGGAGGAAAAGAAACGGTCAGAGATCAAGAAGGATAAGTGTGCACATCACCTGCTCGATAAAATGACTGGAAGAGAAAAGATGAATGCTAAGAAGAAAAAGAAGAAGAGGTAGAAGAAGCTATTACCTGTAGGTGAAGAACATGCAATGGGGAAGCTGAGATCCGAAGTGAAAAGAAGCTTAGAGATGCTGGGAATAGTGACGGAGCAACCATCTAGGGGTCATCGAAAGAAATTATTGAAGTGGTTTAAGAGAGTTATTTGTCAATGGATACACACTCGCCAAAGAATTGACAGGAAGTGGCTGTTAATCTTCAGAAAGAAGAAGAGAAAGGGATGGACATGGGCTGTAGAGGAGAACTATCAATCTTTTGAAAAGTCAGAACGAGCGGTGAATACTAACAGAGTTATGCTGCTGCAGCTACTGAAGATTACAGATAAAAAGAACAAGAGATTCAGGATGGAAAAGTCTGGGAGTAAATGGATCAAGCTTGGCCATCACAATGTGAGATTAAGGAAAACAAAAAAAGAGAAAGGGAGGAAGTTAAGCAAGCACGAGCTGCAGTTTGCTGTGCTGTTACGGAGACATACGACAGATCTGAAGAAGTGGAAGCTCAAACACAAGTTCAAGGATAAAAGAATCAAGGAATGGTTTCCAAGTAACCAAGTTACATGTCTATGGAGTCCTAAGCTTAAACGTAAACGGCATGGACAAGACGTTCAGGAAAGGAGTAGGACAAGGCTTGGTTATGAGAAGGTTAACTTGATGAGTGAGCCAAAGCAAAGCATGTATTTCTGGTTCAGGGACATCATCTCGTGCTTATACCAAAAAGACATACGAAGTACTTGTTGAAGGAGAAAAAGCAGCACTTGTCAAGCAGAAGGAAGGCTATGGAAGGGAAAGTGAAGCTTCGTATGGTCAGAAAAGAGAAGCATCCTGGAATTATTTATCTGGTTCTTGTGGGAGAGCTGATGACAAGACATAAGACAACCTGGAAAAAACTTGTAAAGAGGCAAAAACACAAGTTTAAAGAGAAGACCAGTACATGGGAAGACTAGGAGTAAGGAAGAAGAAATATTCCATGATGTCCTTGGTGAATGGATGCAACTGATGGAAACGGTGGTTCTGAACAGAAAGCAAACAACTATTGAGCTCAATGAAGGTATTTATAATGAGTCTCTTAGTAGGCCATTAAGAGATCAAGGGGGTGTGCAAATGAAGAGGAACGGGAAGCATGATAAAGATAGAAGATGGAAGTACAAATTTTTAGAAGAAAAACATCTCAAGTATCAGTCTTGTAAGAGGAGTGGATTCAGTAGACAAAGTATGAAGATGACGGGATGGAGAAGAGTGAACGGTTGTTGTATTGTGCTCGATGGGTTTCTGAAATGGGAAGTTCAGACAAGGAAGAAGAAGACGTCAAGGATTGAGAACAAGGACGAGTGTTACCAAACGCATGTTGTGGTTATGCCTAGAAAAGTTGACGGAAAGACTGGGAAAGTGGAATGCACCTGAGTTGGAGATTTGTATAATAATGTCCAAGAAGGATGAAGATTGTGGCAAGCTGAGGCATGAGACTGGGAGGGGCAAGGTGATGGACAAGAATGAGCAGTTCAAGGATGCGGCTAGCCAATTTCTCCAACGGAAGACATACTCAGCTCTAGTTGGAGATTTTATTAGAAAACTTGCAGATGTTAGCTCGGGTAACAACTCTGAAGTTGATGTGATTGATTGCCATTGGGACCCAGGTGGAACTAGCCTGGAGAAAGCTCAGGAAGTAGTCCTATACATGGTAAGTGGCTTGCAGGCGATGGGACTAAGGAATTTGCAGCGATTAAGCAATCTGGAAGGTAGATTCTGGACCAAGAAACCTGTTAGGAGAATGAAGTTTCAACTTGTACTAGCTTCCAAGTATGACGAGGTCTCGCCTCCAAATCATCACATTTCTTGAGCCATTGAAGTACTTTCACAGGTTCGAGTGAAGGCCTTCTATATAGTGAGTACTCAAGGGGTTTGCAAGACTGTTCGTTGCTTCAACCTTGAGGACAAGGTTGAATTCAAAGGGGGCGGTAATGATACGTGGGGTATTAAGTCCCATCAAGATATGAGTTTGGGCCTCGTTATTATGTCACTTAACCTAGGTAGTCATGAGTAGTATAAAGGGTGTGTGAGCCTTAGAGAGAAAGATTATCAAGAGTTTGATCATTTCATGTTCATGGGGAGGGAGAGTCTCCTGTAATACTCTCACTTGTTACCTTTTCTATAACAATATAATCAATATTTATTGTTAGATCTCTGTTCCACAAGTTGTTATGGTTTTGATATGGAGAGATTAGAGATATCAAGCAAGGTTTTCACTGCCATTCTTTTGCCTTTAACTTTATCTTGTGGTAACCTGGTCTGTCTCCCACTGCTTTTGCCTACTGCTTCCTTGCATGGCCTATGGTATCGCTTGTCGTGTCTAGTGCATTTTTGTTTCTTACGACTCATTATTCATGTTGTAAGGAGTATATATTTGCTTGGAAGTTTTGTCCTCTACCCGCTTTACTTGCGCCCATGCTTTGGAAAGGACATCTACCATAATTTTGCACTGGTAATTGGTCAACTTGTTGTATTGGTTGTTGTTTGGCTGTCAACCTCTTTTAGTGTCAGATATTGCAGTAAATGTATTGCACCAATGAATGTAAACTTTCTTATTTTTGAAACATGTTACAAACCTACACAGTGATCTGCTCTATCTTCAAGCCTTGTTAAAGATCGTTAGCATTTTCTTCAACTTCCTACTGTCTAAGAATTGCTCATGAATACATTTTTAGAGCTGAAAATTAGTGAATTGCACCCATTATTGTATACTTTTTCATGGTTGAAGAGTACTACTAGCTACAAAGTGGTTCTGCTCTATTCTGCAAGACTTCATAAACACCGTCAATGATTTTCTCAAAATTTGTTCCTTCTAAGAATTTGACTGTGAATAGATATTTTAGAGCTGCAAATGAATGGAACGATAAGTAGGGAAGGTTAATGAACAATTGAACAATGGCTCCCGTGAGGGTTTCTCGGTATCTCTTTAACATCTCTTCTTCTCAATGTTCTTTTTTGATTGCTATAGTAAGGATGATTGACCACATGACCATCTGGATGATGTGTTTTGGTCATGCATCTCAAAGTTTAGAAGGAGAAATTCATGGGCATCTAAATGAGAGCAATTGGATCACAAAAACCAAATATATGTGTAGGTATGGAAGGCACTTCTTCAAATAAGTGGAGCCCCGCTAGAGAGCCATTCGATTAGCGCATGCACGACCTCAAACCTTTTGGATATTGCCTCCAGATAGGTATTCTCCTCTTTTGAGAAACACATGACTATGTGTGTAATAAACCTCACGAACCAATGAATTTTTGGTCAAGAAAAATTCCCCTCGATCAGTTTCGAGTTAGTCGATCAGAATTAAAATAAAATCGACCCGGTGAATTAATGTCTCGATAAGACTGTCGTGTGGTTGAAAGACCTTCCCTTGATAGTTCTGGTCGAGTTTTAATTATTATGGTCAATTTTTATTAAAGCTGAAAGGGTTTATCTAAAAGAAAGACAAGATCCGATGGACGGGAAACGTTTGGTCGAAAACTGCCCAAAAAGACCGTTCAGCTGCTTGGCCGGTCATGTGCGATGCACATGATTTTTACCTGCTTGCTTCCTTGACGAGTCATGTGACATGCACCTTCCTGCCTGCTTGCTACATTAAAAGTCATGTAAGTTTCACACCTGCTTGGAGATTATTTCATTGGTAGGAAAGGTTCAGCTGCTTGGTTACTTCATTGGACAGAAATGATGAAGTAGGATGCTAGCTGTCCATTCTCATCCTTTCTTTGGTTTACAAGCTGGACACTCATCAGAAACTCCTCAACAAGTATTTATCTACTTCTCCTTCATTCTGGTCGTGATTAATCCAGAGAGAAACACAGAAAAATCAGAGAGAGAGAGAAGAGAGAAAATTTAACAGAAAAATTTATAGAAAATTTAGAGAAACAATTCAAGAAAATTCAGAGAAGAGAAGTGAGCTTGGACGACCCTTTCTCACCATCTTGTGAATTTAATCAGTGAGTATTTATGTGATTAAGATCTGAAGTTTTGGTGTTCTGAAGTTGAGAATCACCCATGTTCATCATCCTTTGATTTTGATCGGTAAGATGTTTGTGGATCAGTTTTCTGTGAGAAGTTCTGTTGGTTTGGCTATACTTTGAGATTTTTTTTCTGAATTAATTCAACCTTGACTTGATATGGTACTGATCAGGTTGGGCGTGGCTTCATCCTTACTTGGTGTATCAGCTGAGTTCAGACAGTGTTTGATTTGAACCGCTAAACTGTTTTGCCTTTTGATTCAGATCAATTTAGATTGTAACCAGCTGAATGAGTAGTTGATCTTTCTGTCTGGATCAATTTCTTAATCCCTTATGTGAATTGATATTAGTTCAGTTCATGGTCGCCTGGCATCTTAACAACTTAGCTGAAAGGATTTATCATTAAACCAAACTGAACTTAACTTAGTTAAGTTTAACCTAACAGATTTTATCTTGTCTAGTACTGATCTGAGCCGTTCTGTCTAGGATCTGAACTTGTCTTGAACTTATTGGGTCTGAGTAGAACCAAGCCAAGCTGTTGGAACTGATTAGAACCAGACTTAACTGAGATGAGCTGAGCTGTTATAAACCGATTTAAGTTGTTATAGCTTGAACCGAACTGATCTTGAGATCAAACCACTCTGTTTCAGGTCAGTGGTCGAGAGAAGCTCGAAGGATCAACCAGATTCATCAAGTAGAACAATGTTCTGTCTAGGTAATAACTTGATCATTGACTGATCATTTTCTTAGAACCGTTAGTGAACTGATATACGTCGATGATCTGAGATGAGTTTAGTTTCTGTTTGAACCGAACTGAATAATCTTGTATCCAAACGTCCTGTCTTGGTTCAGCTGGTCGGAGAAGTCTGAAGATCAGTCCGGGTAACCTTGTGGGCGTTCTGAATCAGGAGTAAAGTGGAGTGTGATTAGGTTGAGCTCGAGTCTAGTCTTCCTTAGCCAGTCTCATGGATTCAATGGTGAGTGTAGATAGATGGTTGATGAGTTATGAATGAGTATAGTACTATTGCATACTAAATATGTTTGATTTCTTAAGTATTGTCTCTTGATCTATATTTAATTTTGAAGTGTTTACCTTGAGTAAACACTTAAGAATTACTCAGTATAATTATTTGAGGTTTATCCTGAGCCTTAGTACTTGTTCTCAAGTACTAATATATAATTATATTATTAAGTATATAAGTATGAATCATGTGAAGTCTTATTGTATACTCATTCTCCCGAAAGTCCCGCATTACCGTGAATTGGTCCTGCGATATGGAACAAGATCACGAAGACACGATGATGGGGTCGCACCGTGGAGGTCGTGTAACTGCATGCAGCGTTAGATGTTCGATATTGGAATATCTGATGGAGATGATAGTTATAATAATTTTCCCGCTAGGCTCGGTTTGCCTTGGTGGTTTTCCGGGTTTAGTATATATATATATATATATATATATATAAATATATTATAAGTATGAGTGAATGGCGGGTATCGTGGAGGTGATGTTTAAGATAAGATTCGCATTGATGGAATGAAAGGCCTTATATTATATGAGTTATGGAATATGTTTCCACTGCATACAAATTGAGTTCATTGTTTGGGATATTATTAATATATGTTGGGGTGCTGGATTAGACTCACTGAGTAAACTAGTTACTCATGACTCATTTGTGATGCAGGTTACCAGTAAGCGGGAGACCTTACTCTAGGACGAGAAGGATCTTCATTAGCCAACGGTAGATTTATTATCCTTGCAAGACATTTTGTAGATAGCTTTTGTGTAAAGCTTGTTTTCCGATAACTTCAAGGTCGACCTATAACATTTTTGTAAGATGATTTTGAATGAATAAATATATAATGTAGATTTTTCTAAAGTACGGGTTCCATATGATATTAGTCTTTGTCCTGGACGAACTAACTATCAGGTATTGCTTGGTCGGGTTGAAAAGCCTTAAGTGATATCCGATAGGAGCGTCGATGTTCTCAGATTGCTAGTCCAAGGAACTCGAAAGTATTCTGGAACCTCGGGTCGGATTTCAGGGAGCATTGACCGTGTCATTTCCGGTCATCTACGATCGGGGGTGTCACAAAGGTGGTATCACAGCATGGTTATACGATGCTTGAATGGGACTTGTTTTAAACGTTTTTTGAATCAAAATGAGTCGCAAGGATAACTAGGATATGCTGGCCGGTTCCTTCATCTTAGGATAGATAGTCATGGGTAGTGACCTTAGCGTTAACTTTCATAGCAGATGTACTGAAACAAGCTCGATGGGGTGGAGCGTACTAACCGAATTTGATCCCATCATGCTTCAGTTTGCTAGCGTCATGCTCGGTTTGGTATCGTCATGATTTTCCTGCCGTGCTGTTGGGTTCTACTATGGATATATTACAGAGAATTATACGGGACAGAGTCGACACATCGAACACATATATGGACATATTTGTTATCGATGTCCAAGCGGACGTTGTTTTTGATGATTCAGTTTTGGGAGATTCTTCTGCACATGATCACCCAGATACAAATGTTCTTCCAGATGCTCAAGTTTATCCAGCTTATGCTCAGACGTTCCACAACCAAAATCGTACAAGTCTGATTGATTCAGCAAGTGTTCCAAGCTTAGCGTTGGTGGCGGAGATAGTTTGACTGTAGTACAAGACGATGGACACACCAGCACCATTCCGTTGCAACAAGACATCTTAACGTTTCTGAAGAGGATCAGGAAGTTAGGACCACAAGATACTGAAGAATGACTAAACCATTTGATGCAGACTTTAGATTGGGGAAGATTTTGAAGGCAATACTGGGAGAAGAACGACTGATGAGGCCCATTGTTCCGAGGATGGCGAGAAGGATATGAAAGATGCTGCAGCCGGACCGTCATCACGAAAATTTGTTCAGTTTGTGGAGAATAAAATACATAAAAGAGTACCGAAAGGTGAAAAACTAACGGTTACTTCATTGAACTCTTTTGAGCTTGAATACAGTATCATTGGAAAGGAGGGGAAGACTTATTTGGTCGATTTGAAGCATAAAACATGCAGTTGCAGGTACTTGGATATAAATAGATACCCATGTTTCTATAAAATAGTCACTGACATTAAGTGTTTGAAGTATGATAGACTAATAGACTTGAGTGACATGTATTATTTCATCTCGCCTTATTATTTGATTAAAGGGTGGGTTATGGCGTATCAAAAGACTATATATCCAGTCCCGCATATGTCTGAATGGATGGTTCTGAAATGAATCGAGAAAAGTATGCCTTACCTCCAGAGTACACAAAAGGGAAGAAAATAAGAAAAAGGTGTCCTTCAGTAGGAGAACGTAGGAGTCACAATAAGTATGTACCGAATAGGAATTTGGGTCAGTGGTTCAATTGCTCGCAGGGAACAGAAAGAACACAAGAAATCCAAGAAACACAAGAAACCGAAAGATCACAAGAAACCCAAGGATCACAAAGATCAGGAGGAACTCAATGATGTCAGTAGGTTGTGCATGTATGTCTCAAACTTTTGGTTGTACTGTTTTTATTGTAAGGCAAACATAGTAAAACTTCGTCTAATGACATATGGTGTGTTTTGTTCTAGCAGGGTAATAAATATCTTAAACAATCAACTGTCAAATTAACTCTAATCTTAACACACTCTATAATACTCTTGCCAAAAGAGATCATGTGTAGTACTTAGGGATCAAATCCACAAAGAGCAAAGGCACACAATAGATTTCTTATTTCTAATAACTAAGCTATGTAATTATATATATTGGTAATGAATAATTAGATTAAGGAATATTCCTTGTCAAGAAGTAGAATGCAATATCGAAATATGCTACTAATGCAAATATGTAAATATTCTATTAATTAACTAGATGTAAATGTAAATACGCTAGAACTATGGTTTCAAGCTTAATGAATTATAATGGATAGGAAGCATGGAAATGTAAATATTCCAGAACTCAAATGTTAACTATTCTGACCTTTTTAACTCCAACTCTCGTATGCGAGCAAAAGGAACGACCATCGATCGACGGCTAAGGCATGGTGTCGATCGACGGTGAAATCAGAAGGAAGTATGGGCAAGATTTGATAAGTCGACCAGGCTTATTAGACCAGATCTCGCATGTATCTAACAACGTAGTTCAACGGAATCTATTCTGGCACAGAACCTACTCTTGTAGTTGTCCATGTCCTATCATCGAGATCATAGTTAGCTACTCTAGAATACAAGCATTAAACACAACTCAATTGATGGATATTAACTTAACCTAACAATCCTATTTATGGGCTAATCCATAGTTGCTATAAAATATAAAAACCAAAGGAGTTCCAGGAGGACTCTGAAGGAGACTCTCCTTTCACTCCACATACAAAATGAATGGAACAAAAATGCTCTGTAAAACTTGTCTCTCCTTGTATCCCTCTCTGTCTTTATCAAGATATAAATATAAAACTTTAATTTTAGGTCAAAACTCGTTGATGGCATTTTCGTCTTTCTGACTTGGGCTTTGATCATCGATCGATGGCAAGTGTGCTACATCGATCGCTCTCGAGCATCAATCATCGGTCGATGCCAAGTGTGTTTCATAAGTAAATAGTTAAGTAGAAAACTCGATACCAGACTCTGTAATAGAGTGTCGATCGATATGATGATGTTGATGTCGACCGATGGTCATGATCCATGGTCGATCGATGTGGATGCTTCAAACTCGATCGATGGTAAACCTATATGTTTCTACTCTTTTTTTTATAAGTATAAAACTCAAAATAGGAAACAAAATTAGTAAACGTCCCCCAGACTTAAACAACACTATCACCAGTGTTATTCAGTCCTAGATTGGTGAGGAAAATAAATCATAAGGACACAATTTGATAAAGGAAAATGGTATACCTGCTTGTTGATGGTGACCATCGATCGACATAGTTAAGTTGCGATCGATCGATGCTAGGGATACTCCGTCGATCGACAATGATCAAGTGTCGATCGATGCTCTGTGCAGACTCATGTTCTTTTTCTTTAAAAACCTATAATAGTATAATGAAATCCGAAATTAGACTAATGTAATCAAGAAAACTAATTAAAACTATTAAACAGTGGGTTGCCTCCCACTCAGCGCTTGGTTATAGTCTTAAGCTTGATGTTTGAACTTTCTGACTAGTATGGAGGTGGATCAACACTTGGAAAACAAGTCTCTACATCTTCTTTCCTCATCTTAAACCATGTACTAATAAAGCTCTTCATTGCTTCATCACTTCTGGTTTTCTCATTCTTTGTAACCTCTCTAGCAACCTCCATTGGATGCATTCTTCTTTGTAGGTTCTCAATACTGCGATGTAGCATTCTAAGTCTTGCAGTTGTAGTCTTTGATATATCTTCCAGTTGTTGAGAAATATCTTCCTTCATTAGGCTCTGAGAAAAGCAATTTCGTCAAACCTATCTTCCAATTGTGTTTCTGCTGCTGTCTTATGCCGGTTGGCTTTTGTGTCGATCGATGGTCATAGAGTGCCGTCGATCGATGCTCGTTTGTCTGTCCTAATCGCATGATGTCTTTGTATAGTATCCAAATATTTCTTCATCCCATCCATGGGTGTAGTCAAACTGGTGAGGCATCTGTCTATAGGATAGTATACATCATCAAGCCTTGTGTAGAATTCATCCAGTGACATCTCTTGAGCTTTGTAGACCTCATGAACAATATCATCAATCTCTGTTCTACTGTATGTCTTTTGATTTTCCATAGACATATTGATCCTTGTTGTATGTTTTGGTAGACATATGTAGCTCTGCTCAAATATAGTAGCTCTGCTCAAACATAGTAGCTCTCTCTAGAACTGCTCTGATGTCTTCAGCTTGCACATTCACTACTCTTCCGTCTGTAGCTCGTGCATTACCATTCTTATCTTTGTAGATGCCATACTCATCTTTCTTTTCCCAATGGAAAATTCTTTTGCCTTTAGCATCATAAGCTCTCGTACCATGCTCGATAGAGCCATCGATTGATACTGGGTGTGTCCTATCGATTGATGCTAACCTCTCCAGATAGTAGGCAGTTAAAGTACGAAGTTTATGGAACTTCGGAACGGTACCGTCGATCGATGCATGTTGTCTTCTGTCGATCAATCTAAGATGTGGAGACGTGTATGGAATATTACGAATTGGCTCGATCTCCTGCTTCTCTATGTTAATCGATGCTGAATGAGGTGCGTCGATTGATGCACGTCTATCCACTATCGCCCAGCTGGCGTCTTCTGATACTAGGTCATGATATTCAATCGGCTCTCCTTCTCCATCGATCGATGGTGGATGGTGGCCGTCAATCAATGCTTGATTACCAAGTTGTTGCCCAAACAGATCTTCAGCTCCGTTGGCAAGTTTGGACTCGGCTTCTTTGTCAGTATCGATCGATGGCGAATGGTGGCCGTCGATCGATGTCGATTTCTCGATTTGATGAGAAATTTGGAAAACACCGGCCTCTTCCATTGTGGTACCACGGTACTGGTTAGCTCTTCCTCTCTGTAATCTTTGCCGTACTCGAGGTAGGCTGGGGTGTAATTGCCATATGCATGGCAGGTGTTGGTCGTTTCTGGGGTGAGGCTGTCGATCGATAACAAAGGGTGGGTGTCGACCGGTTGTTGAACAGCAAACGCGTCGATCGGTGCTCTAGGTTGGGTGTTGATTGATGCTCCATCCTTAGACTCCTCGTTGAACTCATAATTGCAGAAGCATGTGGCCACAAGTTCTGCATCATTAGACAATTTTGTGAGGGCATGTTTATTCTTATAAATTTCGTAATTAATATTAGGATCAATCAAGGAGAGGCACAACATGTTAGTTTTCATGTTGCAGATAGCTCCCACGGTAGCCATGAATGCTCTTCCAAGTAGTAGTGAAGAGTTCCAATTGATCTTGATATCCATGACATGGAAGTCTATAGGGACTAGGACATTCTGAATCTGCATATGGACATCTCTACAAATACCCTCTGAATCCACTCTGGAGCAATCCACAAAAACGAATGAATCATTGGAAGGCTCCACTCTCAAATTCAACTTTTCTACCATAGCTTTGGGTATGATGCTCACTGATGATCCAGTGTCACAGAGGGTATTGAGAAACTCGTGCCCTTTAATCAAACATGGAATCAGGAACTTCCCAGAATAACTTTTCTTTTTTTTCAGAATGATCCTCTGCTCTGGAGTTGTCATATTCATGACTTTTGGTAGATAAACACGTTTTGTTGCGGGAAACCATTGATTGATTCTACAGTCTCTATGTCGATCTATGGTTGAGGGTTTCCCCGATACTGCTAACTCCATGAGTGCCATTGATCTATGCGCCTTGACCTGTGTCGACCGATGCCCGTGCGACTTGTCGGACGAACTCGAATTTTCCACACGAGAATCCCTCTCTAGTAGCCTTTCTCTCTTAACTTCTATCCCAAAATCACCATCAGTCAATGCATTGACGTGGTGATTCTGTCCAGCCTCTATTTTCTCCTTGATCAGGCTCTCATGTCTCCTAATAGTTTCACTTGTCTGCATCACCTGATTCTCTAGCTTCTTCACATGGGTGTTGAGATTTTCGAACTTGCTGTTGAGGTTGAGGTACAAGCCATCTATATTTCCATTGAAATCTACTGTCATCTTCTGATGTCCCTCCAAAACTCTGTCAACCATTGCTTCAATCTTGCTTCCTTGATCTTCGGGAGGAGGGTTCTGGTAGTTGTTGAAGGGCCTTCGCTGTGAACTCTGATTAAAGTTACTCCTTTGACCATTCTCATATGAGTTCCTGCTGAAACCTTTGTTCCCTTGTCTCTGGAAACCATTCTCATCAACGTAGTTCACATCTTCTTCAATCTCATCATCTCCAGACTCCATTGCTTCCACTTCTGCAAAGGTGATCTGTTTCCTGAGAAACTTTCGAACACTATCCAATTTTGCCTTGACTTCTTCAATCTGCTACTTGCTCATTGTTGGAGTTGATTTCTTCCTCTCAAAGTATGTGTTTTTGGTGCTGCTGCTGGATGCCAGATTCTCAATCAACCTTGTAGCCTCTTTAGAACTCCTGGTGCTGAAATTTCCTTCACTGGTTGTACCCAAAGCCATCTGGTACTGTAATCAAATACCTCTAAAGAAAGTGCAGAGAAGTTGTACTTCGTTGAACCCATGATGTGGACAATCCCTCTGGTATGATTTGAATCTGATCCATGAGTTTTTGAAGGATTCTGAAGGGTCCTGTGAAAAGGTGGCAATCTTGCTCCTCAAATCTTCTGCTCTTGCGTCATCATAGAAGTTGCGCAAGAAAGCATTTTTGATGTCAGTCCAGGATGTCAAGAATCCTGGTGGTAAGTACTTGAGTTAATATGAAGTTTCTCCAGCAAGTGAGTACTTGAAGAGCTTACAAAAAAAAAGATAATCCTCTGGGACTCCATTGGCTTTAATAGCAGTCACTAGATCCTCAAAACGCTCCAGATGATCCATAGGGTGCTCATGTCGCAGCCCATGGCAGGGTGTTTGTGCTACAAGTCCAAAGAAGGCGGGCTTGATTTCAAAATCGTGTATCTGAAAAGCTGGAGGACGAATGGCGGATCTGTTGGCGTAGTACTGGTCTAGACGGTTCTAGTCAACCAGTGTTCTCTGAGAAGCTTGGGCATTAGCTTCAGGTTGAGCTTCTGCATCGTCTGCTTCCGCTTCTGCATCAGGGATTATAGTCCCCTGATCATCTATCTTCTGACCTCCTGCATTACACATGTGACCGTCAGGGTCACGCAGGTCTCCGTTCTTATCCCTAATCAGTATCAAAGTCGCAACCATCTGAACTCGTCTGTATATATCGATCGATGCGGGTCGGTTGATGTCGATCGATACTAAGTGGTCAGTGTCGGTCGATGAAAGTAGGTTGATGTCGATCGGTGAAGGTCGGTTGACGTCGATCGATGCTGAGTGATCAATGTCGGTCGGTGGTAGAGTTTGGATGATGGTCGATACAGTCCGTGAAGAAGTGTCGGTCGACGCAATACTAGTGATGTCGATCGATGCTTGTCGTCATTCTCTACGGATCGAGCGATCAAGTCTGTCAGGGTCAGAGGGTGATATCAGTTCTTGTCCTTTGTTGCTTCTGGTGCTTCTTTGCATGTACCTGAAAACAAGGGAAAGAAAAATTATTAGTAACTTAAATATCAGTAATAAACCTAGACTAAATCCTAGAAATTAAATCTAATGGTGATCTATGCTCCCCGACAACGACGCCAAATTTGACATACGGTGAGTTTTGTTTTAGCAGGGTAATAAATATCCTAAACAATCAACTATCAAATTAACCCTAATCTTAACACACTCTATAATACTCTTGCCAAGAGAGATCAAGTGTAGTACTTAGGGATTGAATCCACAGAGAGCAAAGGCACACAATAGATTTCTTATTCTAAAGACTAAGCTAGGTAAATATATATATTGGTAATGAATAATCAAATTAAGGAAATAATCATTTTCAAGAAGTAGGATGCAATATGGAAATATTCTACTAATGCAAATATGTAAATATTCTATTAATTAACTAGATGTAAATGTAAATATGTTAGATCTAGGGTTTCAAGCTTAATGAATTATAATGAATAGGAAGCACGAAATGTAAATATTCTAGAACTCAAATGTTAAATATTCTGACCTTTTTAACTCCAACTCTCGTATGCGAGCAAAAGAAACGACCATCGATGACGGCTAAGGCCTAGTGTCGATCGACGGTGAAATCAGAAGGAAGTATGGGCGAGATTTGATAAGTCCACCAGACTTATTAGACCAGCTCTCACATGTATCTAACAGCCTAGTTCAACGGAATCTATTCTGGCACAGAGCCTACTCTCGAATTTGTCCATGTCCTATCATCGAGATCCTAGTTAGCTACTCTAGAATGCAAGCAGTAAGCACAACTCAATTGATGGATATTAACTTAACCTAACAATCCTATTTGTGGGCTAATCAATAATTGCTATCATTCAATCCTAAATATAATTAGTAACTACTCAAACATGATCTTTGTCACAGAAATCATAAATGAATATAATAAATATGAAATATAAAATATAAAAACCAAAGGAGTTCCAGAAGGACTTTGAAGAAGTCTCTCTTTTCTCTCCTATACAAAATGAATGGAACTAAAATTCTTTGTAAAACTTATATCTCCTTGTCTCCCTCTCAAGCTTTATCAAGACATAAATATAAAACCCTAATTTTAGGTGAAAACTTGTCTAGGGCATTTTCGTCTTTTTGACTTGAGCTTTGATCATCGACCGATGGCAAGTGTGCTATATCGATAGCTCTTGAGCATGGATCATCGGTCGAAGCCAAGTGTGTTCCACCGATCGATGGCTTCCCGTCGACTCTCTAGGTGATCAGCTACGGATTCTTCTCTTTTAGATGCACCAAAAGCTCCAAGTATCTCATATATCTCCAAAACGTTCATGGACCTGTAAATACTCTAAAACATGGCCTAAAACTGATAATAAATAGGTTATATCATCTAACTTATAAAATATTATGTTATTGATGTTATTGAGAAAAAAATAGTAAAAATTTGCATCAAATTTTCATCACAATAATCCTTTATAGTTCTTTCCCTAGACATAACCTTGTGGGTTTATAAAAGTTTTATATGTCATGAAATCAATGCTATTTATATATAATTACACGATAAATTCACAAAGGAAACACAATATAGATGGTATAACCATAAAATTATTCATTTGTGCAGTAAAACTAAGAAAATTAAAAAAAATATGAAAGTAAAACTTTGATGGTTTTTGTAAAACTACAAACTTGGTAAAACTTCAAATATGAAATTGTTATATAAAAAAATTCGCCCAGCTTTTCGAATTTTCCCTCACATTTTTTCAAATTTTAACCTCATGCCAAAATCGAAGAAGACATGTATTAAACCTATTTTTTGGTTTTCTCCATTTTTCTCAACCACATCTCTCTCTCTCTCTCTCTCTCTCTCTCTCTCTCTCTCTCTCTCTCTCTCTCTCTCTCTCTCTCTCTCTCTCTCTCCCTCTCTCTCTCATTCTCCCTCCATCCTCACACCACTCCCACATGAATCCT
>MU105704.1:284816-437516 GCA_012274485.2 Sinapis alba | reverse complement strand
TTGTGCTTGAAGAATCATCAACGAGGTGTCTCTGAAACCGAAGTATCCCACTGATTTTGATATTTTACCAGGGAGAAAATACTTCACGTGCATCAACTTTGAGGTAATTATGGATACTTTTGGGTTTAGTGTTCAGATTTTGATAGTTTCCGGTTGTGTGTGCAGAATGATGGCCTCCATTTCTGTCAACCATGGGTCTTGGGTGTCCAGCAAGAGGTCGAAGGTTAATTAAGCGTGTAGATGAGATGGCTGCAAAGATTTCTGAACTTAAGGATAAACTTACCCGTTTATGAGATGCGTTGGCTCTTTGTAATCTCGGTTATACTCTTAAACTTTGTTGCAACTCTTCATTTGTCTGTTTTAGACTTGTAACCCAACTTGTAAAAAGGGAGGATGTCTCTTTTATCTGAATTCTCATTCTATCTTATATTCTTCAAGTCCCTTCAAGTTCATCTATTGCAAGTTTCATGAAGTTTTATGTAGTTGTATAATGACAAAGTGAAACTTTTCCAAAGTTTCACCTACTTTCACAATCCCGAACCACAAGTTTAACAAAATCTATATATTGCAAATTTCACGTAATTTTATGTAGTTGTACAATGACAAAGTGAAACTTTCCCAAAGTTTCACCTACTTGCACAATCACGAATCACAAGCTTAACAAAGTCAATCTATTTCAAGTTTCACGAAGTTTTATGTAGTTGTACAATGACAAAGTGAAATTTTCCCAAAATTTTAACTACTTTCACAATCACGAATCACATTTCACAAAGTCTATCTATTGCAAGTTTAACGAAGTTTTATGGAGTTGAAAAATGACAAAGTGAAATTTTCGTAAAGTTTCACCTACTTGCACAATCAACAACCACAAGTTTCACGAAGTTTAGCGGAGTTGTACGAAGTTAAATGCAATAAAATAAGTCATACAAAATAACATACTTGTCTCATAATTAAAATAGTAACAACGACATAGGGCTTTCAAGCCTTCTTGACCTTCTTCTTACATATCTTCTTGTGCTCTTCTCCTTCTTCTCCTCTTTCACAATTATTGGCTCGTGTCCCAATGGGACTCCTCACAATATCCCTTGTCTTTTCCCTTTTCGGAGGACCTCTTTCTTTCGCATTACTTTGCATATGCCTCTTGTATTTCTTCATCTCTGGTTGCACATCCCCAATTTCCTTTTCCTTAGCACCATCCTTAGCGCTATCATTCTTTGTCTGCTCAGACTTCTCAAACTTCTCAGCCATCGCAGACATCTCAGCCAGTCCAATATAATCCTCAACATCCTTAGAACCATCATCTTCCTCATCATCCTTACCATGTTCCATCTGGATTTGCTGAGCAATACCGAGAACATCTTGATTTTTTGGAACACCCCTATCCTTCTTACTTTCGTCGATCTCATCCCCTTAAAATATTTAAAATATTTTTTTTAAAATATGTAATGTTTCATAGTGTTTTATAATAAAAAAAAATCTATATATCCTGGTATAGTTAAACGAAAATAAACATTGAGAGAAATAAAATTATATTATTTTAAAAAATAAAATTATAAAATAAAATTTAAAATACATAGATAAAATTGTTGTAAAACAATTATGAACCTTAATGGTATTTTAGTTAAAAATAAATTCAAAAGATAAAGTAATTTTGTATTATTATCTTATTTACTTGCCTGCCCCGTCCGTAGGGCGGGTTTACCCTAGTTATATATATTTTTATATCTATCTATTATTATAAAGAAGGATTTTCTCTCCTTAGAGTCCGCCACGTCAGATGCAATGTCACAAAGTCGAGCTTTGTGGTGTCCACACGTGTCCCGTGTACCTGATTAAACTTTAAAAATATAAATTTGCACATTCTGAGCCTTGAACCCAGGTTGGAAGAATAGGTGTACAACTACTTTTACCATTGGACCATTTCAATTTCTTTGTATTTACTTTCAGCCTACAAATATATATTCGATTTGTGTTTATTTTTAAAAAAATAATAAATAAATAAATAAATTAAAATTTCAGAACCCCAAAATAAAAAAATAATATTAATTTTACTTGATATCAGTAACAAGAAATAACATCAAACTTGAAACTTCAAAAAAAAAAGTGTAACCATAGAGGGCCCGAGATAGAATCAACTACATATATTACAACGAGCATAGAACATAAGCATTACCTTGAAGAAGGAGTTTGAGATACGATTTCTGAACCGAGCAGAAGTATCATGATCTAGAATAATATGCATATGGAAAGATCAAGCTGCAAAGAATCCAAAAAAGATACCGTGTTCAAATCAAATGTAAACTCCATCCAGAAATCTATAAGAAAGTTGATAAAAAGTTTTATGTTTCTCTGATCCAAAAACCTCCATTTTACGTATTAAATCAGTGTGTATGTAGGCTAGGCAAAAGAATTCAGTTTGACCTAAAATTGACAATAGTATTGGAAACTTATGGATATATTTAGGTAGAAATAGAGATGGTCTAGAAACATAATTTATATGCATCATTGTTATGTTACCAAAGCTGTTGATGTCAAGTATACAACTTTTCCATTATATTCATCATGTATATTGTTTCTTTGCAACCAAACTAACATTTACATAAAGTATAGACGTAAGTAACACATTTTAAAGGAATATCTTTAAAAATTAAAAGAATCAGTGCACTGATCGATGCTAATAGTTATCTACATTAAATATTTTAAAAATATACATATACATAAAAATCTTCTTAATAGATGATAAATATATGATATATAATGGTCAAGACTCATCGACTGTATCACATTGGCTCGATCTTAAAATGTAACAACAACGTACATCATATTTCTTGCATTCTGCATGATGTATCAAATATATTTGCCACAAATATTAACACAAAATAATATATGAATTGATTGATATACAATATAACCTCTTTAAATTAATACTCTATAAATCAATATATACTAAAAATCTCTATAAAATAATATAATTTTATTGTCCCAAACTGAATTTTTGGTTCAATTAGTATATCGATAAATTAATAATCTCTATAAATTAATAAAAAGTTATAGTTTTGGTGTAGTCTCAACATTATTAATTTATAGAGGTTTCAATGTACTTGATGTTTCAAAAAATAAAGTAGTCATCAGAGTCAATATTCTATAAACTATTAAAATGCAAATGTACTAATAACACAATAGATTGGTGTAGACAAGACTCATCGATTGTATCAATTACCAACAAAATGAACATACAAAAATTGTTACAAAGTAATATATTTTTACAAAAAAAACATCACATCCCGCGCGTAGCGTGGACCGATCCTAGTCTATATATATAAAGTAAGATACTCTCTTACAGGAGAGTGTCACGTCATCAAAAAAGTGATAAGGTTTTGACACGTGTCCTTTACTAAAAAATGGATTACGAACTTTGTTTGGTCATTTTTTTTACTGGACTCCATGTTTGACTACTGGTTTGATTGTGTGTGGGCCTTTATTCCACTTTAAATTGGGTTGTCTGTTGATAGTTAAGGCAGTCTAGGATACTCGAGGTTTCTTTTGCGACTTCTCACAGTCTTTGTTATGCTTCGGTTCATCTCACCGGAGACCTAGAAATCTCCAGACCGTACAGAATCTGGCTGAATTTAAGCGTGTCTTTAACACAGTCATTAATAATAGCTCACACTCTTACACGAATCATTAATGAATACATCCCCCTTATACATCCCCCTGATTTTTCAACTATAAAAAGGTTTGTTCTATCCCCTGAAGATTCATCTGTTAAATCCTCTCAATAATAAGTTTTTCAAAATATCAAGTGATAACAAAGGCTATCTCCGCTGTTAATATAGTTTGAGGGTCGGCGAGCAACTCATGCTCATCAATCTATTTCTTGAAAAGTTATTATTTCCCTATTCACTCATGACCTTCAATCTATTTCTTGAAAAGTTGTAGATTCCCGATTTGAATGATTATTAAGGTTTTGTTTATTGATGTTTTGCAGGCGGAGAGAAGAAAATAGAACGAATGAGAGATCAGATCAGTTGTTGAAGATCAATTACGATGTGTTTTAGAAGCATGGTCTGGAAATCTTCTACGATGGGTTCGATCAAATGCTTTGTTCTGTAATTTTAATCGAAGAACAGAGGTCGGAGAATAGAGGCTTTGTCGTGGATTTGTTTACCATCATCTACCCTTTTTTTTTGAAACTTTACCATCATCTACCTTTCAACAACTTTTTGATTTGCTTATCTTTAACACTTCTACTTTTTCTGTTTTATGATTCAATTGCGGGATTCAATGAGAAAATAACTAATTTTGGTTTTGATTCATCAATCAAAGATATATATTTTGATTTTGGTGTCAAAACCTTATCACTTTCTTTGATGACGTGGCACTCTTCTGTAAGAGAATATCTTACTTTATATATATAGATTTAAAGGTGGGTCAAATGGTGAATAAATAAACCAAGTGAGTTGTAAGATCTTTAATTATCACGTCCTGCTTTGTTGAACATAAAGATGCTATAAAGGCTTTATCATGAACTGAAGAAGCATCAGATAAAAAAAACAAGAAATCAGGTTAGGGCTAGGTTTTTGGGTTAGATTGGGTTGAAATTAAATTTTGGTATGGTTTGGGTGATTGAATATTATTTGGTAATCAGTAAACCGACTAAAACCATAGTCTATGAATTTTTAGGAAATTAAACTTTATATTGTGGAAATTAATCAGTAACATTATTTTAAAATTATAATTGATTCAAATAACATGGTTAGGTGATTATCAAATATAAAAATATAAAAATATAAAACAAAATCTATGTGAATCTATTTACAAGGTTGTTTCTTTTCTACTAACAAAAATGAAAAAAAAATCTTTATGTCATCCAGTTCTGAAAAATCAAGTGAAATGATGTACAAGAACATCCAATTATTATTCATTTATACTTAAAACATAGATTACTTAACAAAATAAAAGGATCTTATAATTTTTTTAAGAAGATTAAAACCAAATTTTCATATAATATAGTTTATTTAGACATAAAATACAATAACATATACAAAATTAAATTAATATGTATATTTTTAAATAATAAAAATTAATATTAAATATTTTTTGATTGCTTAAATTATTTGTTGATCTGCATCAGCCCGTAGGACGGGCCGAAAACATTAACTAGAAAATATAGATACCGAAAAAGTAATAAAAATATAATTAAATTAATTAAAATAAACATAGACTATCTTTGTATTCTTAAATCAGGGAAAATTGAGAAACTTCTTAAAACATTAGAACTATATATATTAACAATACATCGAATGCTCCATAAATAATTTTAATAGCTAAAAATACATCAAAAAGTTATGGTTTTCTGTTTTTTTTTCTTTTGGGTTAACCTTAATTTTGGTGGTAAAAAACAATTGTGGAATTCATTATTTTCTATATTATTGTTGATGTGAGTTTGAAGAAACATAAAAACAAAAAAATATATAAACTAACATGTTATTATAAATATTAAACAGTAACAATTAATAACATATTTTAATGCTACTTGCTTATTTTGTTTTTAAAAAACGATAATAAATTGGCTTTCTTTTTAAAAACTTTTTTGTAGAATTTAAGAAGAAATGTATTAAAAATCTATCAAGTTCAATAAAAAGAAATATTGTGAATATAGTAAAAAGAGTTATATTTTAAATAAATTTTTTAATATAGTAACAAATATCATTTCTATTAAAAAATAACAAAATTTGTGGTAAAAATAGTGATAATTACAATTAAAATAAACTAAAAATTTATCAAAATTTTAAATATATTTAGATTATTTCATTCATTTGTTTACCCGCCCGTAGGGCGTGTCCGACCCTAGTATATCATATAATACAAAATGTGTTGTAGATGTAATTTGATTAAAATATAAAAATATTGAAATATAAAAATGCTATATGTTATTAAAACTAAATATATAGTATATTATTGATATTTATATAAAGTTTATATTATATATAGTAACTAATAATTTATTATTTTAATACATCCTATATTTACTTAATAGTTTTTAAAATATTATCTTGTTCTTTTGTTGAATTATGTCATAATTTATACTCCCTCCGTTTCAAAATAATACATATTCTAGAGTTTTCACACTTATTAAGAAAATACGTAAAACTTTATAATAAATGTATTGTTTTCCGTGTTTAACTATTTTCTATAAATTTTAACCAATCAAAATTCAGTAAACACAATTAATATTTTTAAAATCTACAATTTATCATTATTACATACATTGAAAATTTAAAATATGGATCTTTTAGAAACAAATTTTTTTCCTAGAATATGGATCATTCTGAAACGGAGGGAGTATAATTTAGAACTATATTTTCTGATTAATCTTACATGTTTATTAACTTATTGAGTATTAATTTAAAAGTCTATGTATTTGAAATTTGTAGAAAATCTTTTTAATTAGTTTTTTAAAATTGAAAAACTTGAATTCAAGCCCACATTTGATTCCTGAATTCAACGGAGATGGCAATAGCGCAAGCTGGAGTTTAAATCCCACTTTTTTTTACCTTGAGTGTATTATTGATAAATCCTCTCCTTATTTTTGGTAGTTTCAAAAATTAGTTTGTTTTAAGATTTCATTTTCAAATTCTTGTAGATTCAAGCACTTTCCATGCAGAGCTTCAAAAGACTGCTAAATCCAGTGGAAACTAATATAATATGGCCTTCATGGCCTAAAAAAATATTTTGACAGCCTGTTTTAATTTTAATGGACCAAAGGGTGGGGAAATTCCCATTTTTCCATTAATCAACCACAATCCTCATCTCTTGTCGACTACATGATCAACTCTTCCTCAACCACCACGATCTTTTCTTACGTCCCTCCTTCTCTCCTTTGGCTGGGTCTCACTCCTTCATTATTTTTCATTCTGTTCGTTGACCATTAAAACAAAACCACCTTCATCCTCATTCTCTCGCTTTGATCATTGACTCCTCTCTCTCTCTCTCTCTCTCTTCTCTCTCTCTCTCTCCCCAGTGTCTTTCTTAGTACCGACAGAGACCAAGCGTAACAGCATCCTCAATGGCATAAATTCTCTCTCCCTCGCGGAATATACAACATAAACAAACACAAACGTGACTGAAACGGATTTGTAAACTTCTTCTGACTTTTTCTGAGATACATAAGCGCCAATGAGTTTGTAGCTTTTTGTTTGCGTAAACGAGATCTCAAGCACGATCCAGTTTTCTTTGTCAGACGAACGTTGTAGTTTTCGTTATTCTTGCAACTACCAAGAGATACTCTGACACATAAGGCAATGTTTGATGGGATCATCTTCGGTTATATTTCAGTGTTCTTCAAAGACTAAAAGTGAAAATGGAATACCAGTGGCATTTACCAGAGGTAGAGTTCTCAGTGAAGATTTCAAAGAAAGGTGTTGTTTTAAAGAATGAGAACCACATATGTGTTGATCAATATACCAAAAGCAGATGTGGAGAGAAGTGGAGAAGACAACAGAAGATCTGGAGAGGATGAGTATACAAAAACAAAGATGTGAGAAGTCTGGTATTACTTGATTACAACTAGTACAACTCTTCATTATATACCAGATTGGTATTGTTAGTTATACTAAAAGGCTGAAAATTAAAATTTAACATGTTTCAAAATCGCACACAATCTAAAATCCAGTTCTTCACAACTCCACACAAGTTTAAGAACAATTTTGTATATGTTTCAAAGTTTCATATATTTTACTCAAAGTTTATCAAGAATAGAATATTCTCGTAAATCGTGTGTTTCTCTAAATTGTCTGTTTTCCATCTCTGCAGATTTCTTCTCGGGCTCTTAAATCATAAAAGAGGACTAGAGCAACTTGTCTCATTGATTCTACATCATCCTCTTCTATAACATTGTTCTACAAAATAAAAATTAATGATAATTTAATTGTCATATTAACTACAAAATTGTTATATTTTAATTGTACTAGTTATACAAAGTTTAGTGGTATAGTTATACTAGTAATAGTTTTCATAATTTTTTATTTCCACTCTGATACTTTTAAATATAAAAACTAATGATAATTTTGTGAATTATTGGTGAGAAGTCTACTACTCTATGTTAAAAAAAATACAACTCAAGTGTTGCTATAGTTAAACTAGTAATACTACTAGTCTGACTACTACTGCTTTAACTAAACTAGTAATACTAGTTATATAACTCACCTACAAAAGAAACACAAAAGAACTCAAGTGTACAAAAACATCACAAGTAAAAATACTAACAACAAGTTTGAGACACAAAATAACAAACCAATTAACATAGCATAAGGAGTTCAAATCAAAGCAAAATACCAAATATGAAAGCTTATGCATCATGTTCGTTATTGCTTATGCATCCTATTCGTTATGGCTTATGCATCATCTTTTGCAATATACTCTTATAAATCTTATTTGGAGCCAAAAAGATGAAAATGAAAATTTTCGAAAATATTTCAACTATTGAAAGAAATCCTTATCAAATATTATAGAAAATAATTTATCCATGTATTTGGAAACAACTAGCATAGGAGTAGGATCAGACTAGTATGTATCATTAGTGGACTCCGTGCATTGTGTGCAAGCTTGTTCACCATGATGTTATGCACCTTTGAGATATGTTTGCCTGTAAAACAAAGAAAGAACTCCTTACATCATTCAAATTCTTCCATATGTGTAGCGAAATTTGTCCACTCCCCCGGTGTAGACACCAACCTTCCCTAACTGTGAGCTGTCTGTTGCAAACACTATCTCTGATATCTGACGGGTTTCATGCAATCGATTGCCCATATCATGCAAGTGAAAAAAAATCGGATATTCATAGCCTGCATAACCTGCCTTTCTGCATCTACATTGAAGCAAACACACATCGACCTGAAAATTGGTCGTTTTTCGTTCAGACTTTCTGGCTTCATCAATGAAACACAATCTCTATGAGTCCTTCGTATTGCCAAAAGCATTCTATATTGCTGGTCACAAGAAGTATATTATGTACCAGATTATGTGATGAGTTTAAATTCCAATATGAATCTTGGAAATGGTATACCTTGTTTCTGAGATTTGAATACATCTCCCTTTTGATAACTACTATGTTGATTGAGATGGACAATGATATAGCCTATTTATTACCAGTTTTATGCCATGTTATATGCTTTATTTAGGGTATATTATGTGTGTTTAGGTTATTTTTTGGAGTATTTACAGGTCCAAGATTGTTTTGGAGATATATTGAGCTTTTGGAGCATTTAGCTGATCATTTAAGGAGTCGAAGTACAAAGCAACCATCGATCGACAACACATACTTGGTGTCAAACGATGATTAAAGACCAAGGTCGATCGATGCAGCACACTTGCCATCGATCGACGTCCAACTCGCAGGCAGCAAATTTCAAGCCCAAGTCAGAATAACAAAAAAAATGCCCATGACGAGTTTTGAGCTAAGTTTAGGGTTTTATATTTATGTCTTATTTATTAGAGAAGACATAAAGGAGAAGAAGAGAAGTGATTATTCTATTATTCTATCTATTGTATTAGGGCTAGTTGAGAAAGGAGGAACTCCTTCAGAGTTCTCCTGCAACTCCTTTGACTTTTACTTAATTTTTATACTATATCTATTTCATCTATGACTTATGTGACAAAGATCATGTCTGAGTATTTATCAACTAGATTTAGGGTTGAATGATAGCAATCATGGATTAGCCCAAAAGTAGGATTGCTAGGTTAAGTTAATATCCATCAATTGAGTTGTGCTTCATGTTTGCATTCTAGAGTAGCTAACTAGGATCTTGAAGATAGGACATGGACAACTACGAGAGTAGGTTCTATGTCATAATAGACTTCACTAAATTAGGCGTATGCGAGAGCTAGTCTAATAAGTATGGTGGAATTATCAAATCTCGACATACACTTCTTTCTTATTTCACTGTCGATCGACACCAGGCCTTAGCCGTCGATCGATGGTCTTTCCTTTTGCTTGCATACGAGAGTTGTAGTTAAAAATGTCAGAATAGTTAACATTTGAGTTATATTATATTTACCTTTCCATGCTCCCTGTTCTCTATAATTCATTTGGCTTGAAACCCTGGATCTAGCATATTTACATTTGTGTCTACTTAATTAATAGCATATTTCAATATTTTCATTATTAGCATATTTCATTATTTGCATTATTAGCATACTTCCATATTGCATCCCTACTTCTTGATAAGGAATATTTCCTTAATTAATTATTCGCCACCTATATATATATTTACCTAGTTGAGTCTTTAGAAATAAGAAATATATTGTGTGCCATTGCTCTCTATGGATTCAATCCCTAAGTACTACATTTGATCTCTTTTGGCAAGAGTATTATTTTGTGTGTTGAGATTATGGTTAATTTGACAGTTAATTATTTATGATATTTATACTCTGCTAGAACAATAAACACACCAATGTTAAATTTGGTGTTGTTGCCGGGGAGCATTGATCGCTATTAGATTTAATTTCTAGAATTTAGTCTAGGTTTGTTACTAATTTTTAAATTACTAATTCTTCTTTTCCAGTGTTTTCCAGGTACATGCAAAGAAGCACCATGAGTAATAAAGGACAAAAACTAGTATTCTCTAACCCGACAGACTTGAACATACGATTCGCAAAGAAAAACGACAAGCATCGATCGACAACACCTGTACCGCGTTAACCGACACTTCTTCACGGACTGTATCAACTGACATCCAAACGCTAGCATCAACCAACACTAATCACATAACATCGATCGACATCAACTTACCCGCATTGATCTACAGAAGCATACGAGTTTAATGGTAGGGACTTTAATATTGGTTAGGGATGAGAATGGAGACTTGCGTGACCCTGAGGGTCATATGCGTAATGCAACAGGTCAGAAGATAGACGATCAAGGGACCATAATCCCTGATACAGAAGCAGAAGCAGACGCTGCAATAGCTCAACCTGAAGCTAATGCCCAAGTCGCTCAGAGAACACTAGCTGACTACAACCGTCCAAAGCAGTTCTATGCCAACAGATCCACCATTCTTCCTCTAGCTTTTCAGAGACAAGATTTTAAAATCAAGTACACTTTCTTCGGACTTGTAGCACAAACACCCTACCATGGGTTGCAACATGAGCACCCTATGGATCATCTGGAGCGATTTGAGAATCTAATGACTGCTATTAAAGCCAATGGAGTTCTTGAAGATTATCTCTTTTGTAAGCTCTTCAAGTACTCACTTGCTGGAGAAGCTTCATATTAGCTCAAGCAGTTACCACCAGGATCCCTGACATCCTGGAGTGACATCAAGAACGCTTTCTTGCCTAACTTCTTTGACAACGCAAGAGCAGAAGACCTGAGGAGTAATATTGCTACTTTTTTACAAGACCCTTCAGAATCTTTCGGAAACTCTTGGATCATATTCAAATCATGCCAGAGAGATTATCCACATCATGGGTTCAACGAAGTGCAGCTTCTCAGCACTTTCTTTAGAGGTATTGGATTACAGTACCAAATGGCTTTGGACACAGCTAGTGGATGAAATTTCAGCACCAGGAGTCTTGAAGAAGCTACAAGATTGATTGAGAATCTGGCATCTAGCAGCAGCACCAAGAACACATACTTTGAGAGAAAGAAATCAACTCCAGCATTTAGCAAGGAACAAATTGAAGAAGTCAAGGCAAAACTGGATAGTATTCAGAAATTTCTCAAGAAGCATGTCACTTTTGCAAAAGTAGAAGCAATAGAGTCTGAAGACGATGAGATTGAAGAAGAGGATGTGAACTACATTGATGAGAATGGTTTCCAGAGACAAGATAATTCAGGTTTCAACAGGAACTCCTATGAGAATGGTTAAAGGAGTAATTTTAATCAGAGTTCACAGCGAAGACCCTTCAACAACAATGGAGCTTATGAACCTTCTTACTACCAGAACCCTCCTCCATAAACTCAAGAAAGCAAGATCGAAGCAATGGTTGACAAAGTTTTAGAGGGACAACAGAAGATGACTTTGGATTTCAATGGAAAGATAGATGGGCTGTACCTCAACCTCAACACCAAAATTGAAAATCTCAACACCCATGTAAAGAAGCTGGAGAATCAGGTGATGCAAATAAGTGAAACCATTAGGAGGCATGAGAGCCTGATCAAGGAGAAAATAGAGGCTGGAGAGAAGCACCACGTCAATGCATTGATTGATGATGATTTTTGGGTAGAAGTCAAGAGAGAAAGGCTACAAGAGGGGGATTTCTGTGTAGAAAATTTGAATTTTTCGACAGGTCGCACAGACATCGATCGACGCAAGTCAATGAGAATTGATCGACAGTATCTGTGGAGTTAACAGAATCAGGAAAATCCTTGACCATCGGTCGACGGAGCGATCGTGGAATCGATAGATGGTTCCAAGCAACAAAACAAGTTCATCTACCAAAAGTCACGAATATGAAAACTCCAAAGCAGAAGATGGATGCATCAGAGCCTATGATGGTTGATAAGGCTACCGAAGGAAAAGTGACCTTGAGAAGTTTGTGGTGCCATGTTTGATCAAAGATCACGAGTTTCCCAATGCCCTCTAGGACATTAGATCATCAGAGAGCATCATACCCAGAGCTATGGCAGAAAAGTTAAACCTGAGAGTGGAGCCCTCCAATGATTCCTTCACATTTGTAGACTGCTCAAAAGTGAACTCAAGAGGATATTAAAAGATGTTCCAGTGCAGATTAACAACACCCTAGTCCCGATAGACTTCCATGTGATGGACATCAGGATAGATTAGAACTTTTCACTACTACTTGGGAGAGCATTTATGGCTACCGTGGGAGCCATCTGCGATATGAAAATAAACAGGTTGTATTTATCTCTAATTGATCAAAATATTTTTTTATGAACATGTCAAGAATAAGAGTATGGCTACTCTGATTGAATTGTGTAATGATGCAGAACTTGTGATCACATGCTTTTGCGATTATGACTTCAATGAAGAGTCGGAAGATGGAGCATCGATCAATAACCAATCTAGAGCATCGATCGAAGCGTTGGCCGTTCAGCAATCGGTCGATGCCCACTATTCGTTATCGATCGACACACCTACTCCATAACCGATTAACACCTACCACGCATATGGCAGTTACACCCCAGCCTACCTCGAGTACGATAAAGATTACAGAGAAAAATAGATAATCGAGTTCCGTGGTATTGCTATGGAAGAGGCTGGTGTTTTTCAAGTTTCCCATCGATTTGGGGATTCAACATCGATCGATGGCAACCCTTCCCCATCAATTGATATTGACCAAGAAGTAGAGTCCAAACTAGATTCAGCTGCAGAACGAGAGAAGACATATGGTCATCTTAGACCAGATGAGTTTGCAATTTTTTGAGACCAATAGGGACGTGCACAAAATTTTTATTGGAGAATCCTACATAAATCCAAGGAGGATGTAGCAGATGCCCTTATTATGGCTAATGGATCGGGCAAATTATTTGGACAGCAGCAACAACCATCGTTCGATGCACCTATTATAACATCAATCAACATTGAGGAGCATAAGAATGAGCCGATCCATAATTTTCCATACACTTCTACACATCCTAGATCGATCGATGACAAACAACGTCATCGATCGACAACACCCCTCCGAAGGTACAGAAATTTTGTACTTCAACTGCCTATAATTCAGAAAGTTCATCATCGATCAACGGTTGTTTCGAGCAAGGTGCGAGAGCCTCTAATGCTAAGGGCAAAAGAACTTTCCATTGGGAAAATAAAGATGACTATGGCATCTACAGAGATGAGAATGGTAATGCACGAGCTATAGACGTAAGAATAACAAATGTGCAAGCTAAAGATATCAGAGCAGTTCTAGAGAGAGCTAGTATGTTTGAGCAGAGCTACATATGCTTACCAAAACATGCTGAAAAGATCAGTATGTCTATGGAGAATCAAAGGACATACAGCAGAGCAGAGATTGATGATATTGTGCATGAGATCTACAAAGCTCAAGGGATGTCACTAGATGATTTTTACAAGAGGCTTGATGATGTCTACTATCCTATTGACAACTGCCTCACCGGTTTGACTACACGCATGGATGAGATGAAGCAATATTTGGATACTATACAGAGACATCATGAGATTGGGACAGGTGAACTGGCATCGATAGACAGTACCCTACGACCATCGATTGACACTGAAGCCAACAGACAGAAGACCGCAGCATAAACACAATTGGAAGATAGGTTCGATGAAATTGCTTTCTCTCAGAGCCTAATGAAGGAAGATATTTCCCAACAGTTGGAATGTATATCAGAGACTACATCTACCAGACTTAGAATGCTACAGTGTAGAATTGAGAACCTACAAAGTAAAATGCATTCAATGGAGGTTGCTAGAGAGGTTATAAGGAATTAGATAACCATAAGAGATGAGGCAATGAGGAGCTTCATTGGCATATGGTTTTAGAAGAGTAGAGAAGATGTAGACACTTGTTTTCCAGGTGTTGATCCACCTCCATACTAGTCAGAAAGTTCACAACATCGAGCTTAAGACTATAACCAAGCGTTAAGTTGGAGGCAACCCACTGTTTAATAAGTTTTTAATTAGTTTTTGATTATATCAGTCTAATTTAAGATTTTATTTTATTATTGCAGTTTTTATTCAAAAAAAAAAAACACACACTCGAGGAGGATAATCTGCATAGAGCATCGACTGACACTGATCACTGTTGATCGATGGAGTAACCTTAGTATCGATAGATTGCCACTTAACTGTGTCGATCGACGGTCACCATCAGCAAGCAGGTATATCATTTTTCCTTGTTAAAATTTGGTCCTTTTGATTTATTTTTTTCACCAATCTTAGACTGTATAACACTAGTGATAGTGTTGTTTAAGTCTGGGGGAGGTTTACTGATATTGTGTTCTATTTTTAGTTTTATTTTCTATACTTATTCCAAAAAGAAAAAAAGGGAGTAGAATTTTACAAGTGTACCATCGATCGATTTTGAAGAATCAATATCGATCAATCATGGAACATGACGATCGATCGATCCCACCTGTCTACCATCGATCGACACTCTCTTACAAATAGAGGTATCAAGTTTTATGCTTAATCTATTAACTTATGATTTATTTTTTCCTAACCAATCTAGGACATACTACACTGGAGATAATGTAATTTAAGTCTGGGGGAGATTTGCTAATGCTGTTTGATTTGTTTTGAGTATTATTTACTATATCTATATAAGTTTTTCAAAAAGTTTTATTTAGTCAAGAAGGGACTATGATCAAGATTTATTATTGACTAACCACACTTTAGCACCATTCTTTGAAGGTTGTTTGTAGAGATTATTAGAGATACCAAAGTGGATCATCTTGCCACTATATCACACTTGCTTAGAAAGATTGAAGGAACCGAAGCTGATTTCCAACACTAATCTTGACATTATTTGCTTTCTTTGGGGCTTGGTATACACTGGATCAGATTCTTTCTGCAAGTTTGTAGATACAAATCATTGCACCTTTGGTTCCCTTCTCTTTCTCTCTTTGGCATCTACTTAAAAGCTTACAAGATTGAGATGACTTCCCAAGATGCAGGTAGGTACATTACTAATGACCCCACTATTCTAATTTGGAGGAATGATCACACATTGTTGGAAGAGAGGGGTAGGTAAATTATCGATGACCCCAATATTCGCCTACAACTTTGCCCAAAAAAAAAGAAGAGAAAATCAAAAATAATATGGCAAGATGGACTGTATCAGCATCATTGTCCACTAAGTTTGAGATCCAAAAAGATTCAGAGAAGAGAGAAAAAAGGAACAAAGGGATCAGAAAAGATTTTGTACCTGGTTGTTTAGATACTTGCAGAGGTAAAAGTCTATGTGTCATTTGATCGATACTCCCAAGGTAAAGCCTGCACCTTTATTTTATGCAAATAAATAAGATTAGTAGAGGGGTGATTAAGACTAGTATTTGCTAAGTTGTTGGTAGAATGAATTTGGTTGCTATACTAGGATAGGGTATATAAATTTTTTATGTGATTGACTTGATAGGATGTGGTTACAACAAAGTAGGGTGATAGATATACTTAGACATTATGTGAGTCTCCGCTTTTCAATACCTCTTTCTTAGACTTTGTTTGGTTGAGGACAAGCAAAAGGTTAAGTCTGGGGAAGTTGATATAGCTTATTTATTACCAGTTTTAAGCCATGTTACATGCTCTATTTAGGGTCTATTATGTGTGTCTAGACTATGTTTTGGAGTATTTACAGGTCCATGAACGTTTTTGAGATATATGGAAATACTTAGACTTTTGGAGCATTTAGCAGATCATTTAAGGAGTCGAAGTACAAAGCAACCATCGATCGACGACACATACTTGGCGTCAACTGATGTTTAAAGACCAAGATCGGTCGATGCAACACACTTTCCATCGATCGACGTCCAACTCGTAGATATCAGATTTCCCTGGACGAATTTTGACCTAAGTTTAGGGTTTTATATTTATGTCTTATTTATTAGAGAAGACAAAAAAGAGAAGAAGCCAAGTGATTATTCTATTATTCTATCTATGGTATTAGGGTTAGGAGAGAAAGGAGGAACTCCTTCAGAGTCCTCCTGGAACTCCTTTGTTTTTCATTTAATTTATATTCTATAAATATTTCATCTATGATTTCTATGACAAAGATCATAATTGTGTAATTATCAACTAGATTTAGGATTAAATGATAGCAATCATGGATTAGCCCAAAATTAGGATTGATAGGTTAAGTTAATATCTATCAATTGAGTTGTGCTTCATGCTTGCATTCTAGAGTACCTAACTAGGATCTCGAAGATAGGACATGGAAAACTACCAGAGTAGGTTCTGTGTCATAATAGACTTCATTGAACTAGGTTGTTAGGCGCATGCGAGAGCTGGTCTAATAAGTCTGGTGGACTTATCAAATCTCGCCATACACTTCCTTCTGATTTTACCGTCGATCGACACAAGACACTACCCATCGATCGATGGTCTTTCCTTTTGATCGCATACGAGAGTTGGAGTTAAAAAGTTCAGAATTGTTAACATTTAAGTTCTAGTATATTTACATTTCCATGCTCCCTATTCTCTAAAATCTATTTGGCTTGAAAGTCCTAGATCTAGCATATTTACATTTGCATCTAGTTAGTTAATAGCATATTTGCATTATTAGCATATTTTATTATTTGCATTATTAACATACTTCCATATTGCATCTCTACTTCTTGATAAATAATAATTCCTTAATTAATTATTCACCACCTATATATATATATATATATATATTTACCTAACTTAGTCTTTAGAAATAATAAATCTATTGGATGTGATTACTCTATGTGGATTCGATCCCTAAGTATTACATATGATCTCTCTTGGCAAGAGTATTATTTTATGTGTTAAGATTATGGTTAATTTGACAATTAATTGTTTAGGATATTTGACCATGCTAGAACAATAAACACCACCGATGTCAGACAATCACCTAAAAGGACTTAATGAAGATCTGAATAATTTTGCTGAAGATTGATTAGATTGATCTGAACAAGGTATATGATGTCTAATGACAGTCTTCTCAAGTAGATTGATTAGAACTATCTTTTCATATTCTGAATGCATAATCACTCAATTTGGTATAAATATATGACTCAATCTGACGACGATGATTGTGATTAATCGGTTGGAAATCATAACCTTATTTTTCTTATGTTATGCCAAGTATTGGATTCTTTATATTCATCTTGATGTAGTTATTATATTACAATTTCATTGTTAACTTCTTCTAGAGCAACTTCAGTGCACACCAATTATTTTCAAGTGTTAAAGAATCTTAAAACCTTTTTACCAACGGTGTCTTCTTTATTTCTCATTTGTTAATTATGTACCAGAGGGAACAATCCCACCAGACGAGGCCTATGTTCTTCTTCCACTACCTATAGTTCTGAAAGAGGAAAAGCGCAAGACCTTTTATGGCACACCTCGAGAAAACGACCATAACCTATTCGAAAGATGACCATATGTTCAATCTATACTCGGAGTATATGACCGTGCAAAACATACTTCATCTTTTATAAAATTTAAATTTTATACACTATCTATTTGTTTTGTGCGAAAACCTATTGTTGCCTTTAAATAAAAAAAAGTTCGTTACTGTCCCATTAAATCTCTAGTATTAATAAATTTGTGAAGTTAAGAATCAAACATGCTACCTCTTGACAAAATTACCCAGTACATTGCCATTTGTGCAAACAAATAATTTGTAAAAGTAAGAAAAAAATTATAGTTAGTAAAAGATTGTAAAAGTTGATCTTCAACTTCTTGCTCTGTAGTGGAATAAAGCATATGTGTTACACTTTCGTTTGTCAACTGATCTTCATGAACTGGTTCTTCCACCTGAATGCACCCATCAGATTTGTAACTCTCTAATATGCTCAAATTACTTCAAGAGTCTTCTCTCAAATAAGAGATCAATTGTAGTACATGTGATCGAGTCTACGGAGAACGTGGATCACACAACAGACTATCAATTATTGGCATAGCTAAAACAAAATAGAATGCAATAAATCAAACATATCAAAAATATTGGTTTGTAAACAGATAGGAAAAACGCTAGATCCGGAGAATTCAAACATGCAATTAAAACAAAGATCAATAGTTGCTAAGTGTTTATTAAGTTCAATTGTAGAACTTGAATTCAATTATCAATTGTCCAACTCCCCCTGCGGCAAACTTTCTAAGTCTAGATACTTAAAGTCCAACTCTCGTTGCATGACCAATTTCTCTATACATGCATTAACAATTCAATTTGATATGTTCACTAAGTTATTTAGGCCAACTCTCGCTGCGCCTAACAACCTAGCTCAACGTGATTTAGATAAGGAAAACAGACACACTCTCGTATTATTCTAATTTTCCTAAGATCAAGTTCCTAGATGATTTCCCTTAGAACAAACAATAAGAACAACCCTAGGGAAGGAGACAATGGATTATCCTAGCAGATCTATCAATCAAAAATTCATCAAAACCTTAGAAAATCCCTAAATCTAACAAGTGAATTACTTAGACAGAATACAAGAAATACAAATCATAATCTGAAATAATTACTTAAAGATTAAGGGTGAGAAATACTAGGGTTCAAATTAATCTCCGAAGGAGTCATGATCTTCTCTCCAAAACTCCCTAAAAACAAGTAAAGCATACCCTAAACAGTGGTTGTAAGATATATATAAATAGGTTTACCACGTCCAAGGACTTCTTTGCAAATAAGGAAACTTTTGGGAAGAATTAAAATTCTTGAAAGTCTTGTCGGTCTCGTCAATCTGCACCAGCGTCGATCAACACCATGAAAGTCAATTGATGGTCACGTTAAGTATCGACTCTCCTTTCTGCATATGTACATGTTTTCATCCTTTAAGCTTCATTTTGCTCCATAATCACCAACGTCCTCCAAAATGAATCTAGACCTGTAAATGATCTAAAACAGACTAAAGTACTTAATAAAGACTCTAAATATGGCCTAAAAGAAGCAAATCCTGGGACCTATAAACTCTCATAGACTTATCCTTTTGCTTATTCTGAAGAAAAACATAGAATATATATGTGGAAGAGGTTTGAAAATGCAAGGCCTCACTAGCTCTTTAGAATTACTACTATCACCTCTACACTGTTGTAAGTCAAGTTAGATCAATGCTGACTTTTGAGGAACTTCCATGTACTTAACCTTGGCTTAGCAACTTGACCATCCTACCCACAGCTCACAAGACACCATCTGACATACCCTTCTACTGACCTTATTTCTGCAATGAATGTGTAGGTTTTATCCTGGGAGTATTGATTCTAGACACACGGACTCTCCCCAACATGTTTCTGAACAAACATTCAGTCTTTTCTAGTTCCTCTCCTCTCTCTCTTCTCACTTCTCTCAGTCAATGTCTATGTTCCTTGAAGAGTATCATTTTATTTTTTTAATTGAATGAGATTTTTGGACAGGCTTCCATGAAACAAGTCTTAATGTTTGTAGCCACCAGTTCCTGTTCACTTCTTTTTGACATACATCTCTTTCTAGAATTTGATTAATCAAGTTTTAATGGTTATAGCCACCAAATCTGCTTAAGTTCTTTTACTACGAAGGGGATAAAGAGAGTTAAACTAAAGGCACACATACGTTTTACCTTCCTGACCGGCATGAGGAATCCGATCCAGTGTATATCAAGAAAAGCGATTTGTGTAGATTAAGGTTGGTGGTAAGCTTTGGTTCCTTCAGACATTCTCAGCTAGCGTGGATGTTACTGGCATGTCGATCAACCTTGGTGTTTCTATTCAGAACACCCTGCAGTCAGCAAATTGTGGGAACCAAAATACACACTGTCGATTTTCGTAAATGGAGGAAGATAGTTATTCTCGATTTTCCTTGAGGATCCAAATTCTCCATGAGGGACAACGACAAGTAATCAAGTAAATGCGGAAAACAAAAAATATACAATAAAATGAATTAAGAAAAAGTAGATCTTTTAATTCAAATTTATGTATGAGTGTTCCATAGACAAAAGCATACATAAAGCTTGTTTGGAAACCGGATTACAAAGAAAATCAAATAACACAGGCTAGAAACCGTAACTAAGTTCGCTAGCATAACCACCTAAGTCCCTCTTCCTCTCTGCCTTGGATGTACTTATATTTTCCTCCAAAGTCGGTTAGGCATTCCCTTTCTGGCCTTGATTCGAGTTTATCTCTTTGCAAAAGTTTTCCCTTATCCTCTCAAAAATCCATGTTTATCTCGGAACTTGACATTTATCTTTTTTCCATTATTGTTTATTTGACTCGAGTAAACCATTATTTCTTTAAGGTTAATTCTCGAGTTTTAAATCATAAGTGGGATTGTATCATGTTTTAGACCGCTTGGGCCATTTTACGGTTTAAAGCAATTTTAAAAAAAAAAACTCAGAAAAAACATCGATTTGTCTTTGAACTTTTTATGTTTTTGGTACCATAAGCTGATGCAAACCAGTACATTTATTCGAAGATACGAAGGTGTTCAAGCTAACCAGTATCGTCCTGACATTTACTCAAAATTTTTATGAGAAAACAACGTCTTGCTTGTTTTCTTCATAATCTTAACGAAAACTCCGATTGCGATGAAACAAGAGACATTTTCATAGAGATTAAAAGGATATTATTATGAGTGTGATATGAGGGAGATATAGGGTTAGAGTGTCCTTGAAGTCAAGACAAACCAGAGACGAAGTCATCTTTCCATGACGGCAAGATGGATTATGACGAGGCCGTGGTCTCACCCTCACGGCGAGATGGATGAGGTAGCTTGGTCTCGCCCTCATGGCAATATGGGAGAGGGATCGTGGTCTCTCCCTAAGAGCGAGATGGTTGAGAGACTCTCGGTCTCGCCCTTAGGGCGAGATGGTTGTGATGCTTGTGGTCTCGTCCTTAGGGCGAGATGGACCAGATGCTTGTAGTCTCGTCCTTAGGACAAGATGGATGAGATGCTTGTGGTATCGCCCTTAGGGAGAGACGACGAAGATGCTCGTGGTTTCACCTTTATGGCAATACGGGCAACGGGTTCATGGTTTGGTCTCACCCTCATGGCGACATAGACGGGACATGTGCGTTTGGTCTTGCCATATGGGCGAGACAGATGGTGTAATTTGGTATCAGCCTCTTGGTGAGACGAATGGGTCAGCTGGTGTGGTCGAGGCCATACAGTGAGACGAATTGGTCGGCTGGTGTGGTCTCGGCCATACAGCAAGACGGATGGTCAGAATGTTGTCTCATTTTTTTGTATGTTGGAAGTGTGTTCGTTGCGAGATCTTTTGTGAGGACTTGAACAAGATTTTTATCCTTACAAGTTTCTCGTTTTATTAAATGAAAATACTTCTTCGAGAGTTTTAGCTGTTGATTTTGCCATGACCGTATTTGACCCCAATACAAATCACAGAATGTTACTAGGGAGTGGTTAGCTAATTGGTTCCAAAAAGGTTCATGATCCCCAACTGACTCAGTTTTGACTAATTAAAATGACTAAGTGACACTAAAAAAAAAACACAATGTCAGTAACTACCTCCCCCAAACTTAAAAAACATTGTCCCCAATGTTATACAGTCTGAGATTGGCGAAGGAATAAAGAAAGGGTGAAAATGGAACAAAGTTCATAGAGTATACATGCTTCCTGCATGAGCGTAGAGCAACATAGTGAAGTGCTTGTCGACGCTCGGTGGTGTTGCATCGATCGATGCTGGACCTCTACTCATGAAACTTGGTTCCTTTGTTTTTTTATAAAACAAAAATGGAAAGGTACCAAATGTGGAGTTTCCTCCCACTCAGCGCTTATTTATAGTCTCTAGCTTGACGTTATGGTAGCATGATTAGTCTTGGGAAGGTTGAGAACCTGTTGGAAAACAAGTCTCGACATTCTCCTCAGACGTTTCAAACCAGAAGCCCACAAAGCTATTTATGGCTTCTTCTCATCTGGTTCTATGTTTTTCGTGCCTATGATCAGTAACACTTATCTGGTCCAAAAGAGTTTCTAGTTCTTCCATATGTTTGGTAAAACCATCCAATACTATTGTTCAGGGGATAGTAAGTTGCATCCAGCCTTCAACAAAATTCATCAGACATCCTTTCTTGGCCTGATACAACTTCATTTATCATCCCTCATATGTTGCCAATTCAGTTTGAGAGTAGGGTTCATGACAATCTCTGATTCTGTAATGCTGCTAATGCTGCAGCCAATGCTCAGGTTGTAGCTGAGGAGAATGCTCATGCAGCTCGACCCAGAATATTGGCTGACTATAACCATCCAGAGCAATTATACGCCAACAAATTTGTTATTCCTCCTCCAGCTTCAAGAGGAATGATTTCGAGCTGAAGCCTTCTTTTTCACCCTTGTGGCACAAATACCTTATAATGATGGCCCACATGAGCATTACATGGACTATCTGGAACGGTTCGAGGATCTAGTGTCTGCTATAAAAGCCAATGGATTCACTAATGAATACCTTTTCTGTAAGCTCTTCAAGTATTCACTTGCTTGAGATGCTTCATACTGGCTTAAGCAGCTACCACCAAGATCTTTTACATCTTGGAGAAATCAAGAACCTCTTTCTGCGTAATATCTTTGATGATTCTAGAGCTGAGGATTTGAGGAGCAGGATCGCTACATTCACACAGGATCATATAGAGTCTTTCAGAAACTCCTGGATTAGAATGAAATCCTACTAGAGAGATTTTCCACACCATGGATTCAATGAGGTGTAGCTGCTAATCACCTTCTTCAGAGACATCTATTTATCCTATTAGATGATTCTAGACACAAATAGTAAGGGAAACTTCAGTACTAGGAGTCTAGAAGAAGCTACCACGCTTATTGAGAACCTGGCATCTACTAACATCACCAAGAGCACTGACTTCGAGAGGAGAAAATCGGCCGCCAGCTTAGGAAAGGAACAAATGAATGAAGTCAAGGTAAATCTCGATGAAGTTCATAAACTTCTTATGAAACAAGTCAGTTGCACAGAGATAGAAGGTGCAACTCTCAATGGCGACAAAGAAGGTGACACAGTGGATGTGAACTACATTGGATGGAACATAAACTCCTATGGCACTAGTCAAAGAAATAATTACAACCAGAGTTCACAGTAGCAAAATCTCTACAACAACAACAACAACATGAACTATGAGACCTCCTCTTGAATCGTCCACCAACAACTCAAGAGAGCAAGATTGAAGATTTGATTGACATATTTCTTAAAGCGCAGCAGAAGCTGACGACAGACTTCAATGGAAATATAGATGATGTCTACACCAACCTAAATAATAAGTTTGAAGCTCCCAGCACCCATGTGAAGAAGTTGGAGACTCAAGAAGTCTAGACTAGCGAGGCTGTGAGGAAGCAAGATGCTATGATCAAGGGAAAAGGAGAAGCTGGACATAAGCACCACATAAGTGCCATCGTATATCATGATTTTTGGTGAGTGATGAAGGAGAAGCTTCAAGAGGGAGATTTTCAAGTCACGAGCTCCATGAGTTTCAGAAGCTCTCATTGGTGTAGATTGACACCACCTAAGCTATACCGTGTAAGAACAGAAGGCATCAATCGACACTAAGAAGCAGGTATCGATTGACATCAATAGTCAGGCGGCGATCGACACCTAGAGCCTAGTGCTGATCGACACCCGCCTATGACTAGTCGAGTGCGGTTACCAAGCATTTATGTACCCAGACTGAACACACTTTGAAACTCATCACAGACGACTAGAGAGCCTACAATCAACACAAATCAGCAACCTAAAGATGTACCATAGCCTATGATCATTGAGGAGGCAACTGAGGGATAATTTAGGGGAAAGAAGTAGGTTCCTAAGCATTTAAGGAGAGAGGCTAATGATAAGGAGATAGACAGCCTCGCCAAAAGAATTCTTGATATTCCTTTAGATACATCGTTTGATATGGCTTATTATACTCACAGACTTTGGATGTTATTCAGGGAAAGCAAGGAGATTGAAAAGGAGATAGAGCGAATGTTCCATCACCTCAGAGAGAAGATGAAGCAGAGGGTCATACTAATGAAGAAAAGTGATCCTAGGAAGTTTGTGATTACCTTCCTGATCAATGGACATGATTAATCCAATACACTTTGCGACACCGACTCTTCAGTCAACATCATACCCAGAGGCATGGCGGATCAGCTGAGTCTGAAGATGGAACCTTCCAGCGATTCATTAACTTTTGTGGATTGCTCTAAGGTGAATTCAAGAGGAATTGTCAGAGACCTTCAAGTGCAGAATGGAAATGCCTTAGTCCCAGTATATTTTCATTTCATGGATATCCAGATAGACTGAAATTCTTCTATGCTACTTGGGAGAGCTTTCATGGCCAATTTAGGAGCTGTTTGCAACATGCAGACAAATCAGTTGTGTCTGACACTCATAGACCAGAACGTCTATTATGATACAGTGAGAGTTATCAAAGGACAGACGCCCTACATTGAGATAGGAGATGTTCCATGGCTTGTTAGAACTTGTTTCTTTGATTTCAATCATGAGGAAGATGATAGCGATGAAGCATCGATCGATACCCAAACACAAGCATCAGTCGACACAAAACTGCTAGTGTTGGTCGACACCATGTCATTGGCACCGATCAACACTTTAAAGGATACATAATCCAAGGCAAGTTATACAGCAGACGATCCAAAAATTGTAGGAGTTTGCTATTCTAATCATGGCGCAGAGTATAAAAGTGATGGTGAAGCATCTATCGTTACTCAACCTGAAGAATTGATCAAATCCCCAACGTATGAAGACTACCGAGATAGTTTTTTTATTGGTAACAATACTCTTGCACCATATGAATTCAGTGTTATCAGAGACCAGCTACGACGTGCACGAGCAATGGATGGAAAAGTTATCAATGTCTCCAAAGAAGACATAGCAAATTTCTTGGAGATGGAAAATGGTTCAAGAAACCTTTTTGGTCTACGACAGCAAAAGGATAGTCTTAATTTATACCACCCTACCCATCATAACCTACAGAAAAGAGCAAGTTGAAGAGATTATGGTTGAGGTTACTGCAATGCAAGAGAGGATGTTTGATGATTCTACAAGAAGATTGATGCGATATATTTCCCTCTCAACAACATCATTGGATGGTTGAACAAGTGTATCGATGAAATTCAGCGGAAGGTGGACTACACTCACAAGATCATTCACAGACAACAAGAGTTTAAGCAAGGAGGAGATGAAGAAATCAAAATCTGTGTTGCCACTTGGTTCGACACGACCAGAGAGGATGTGGATACTTGTTTTTCAACAAGTATTGAACTACCTTCATACTAGCTTAAAAACCTCCAAACGTCAAGCTAAAGACTATAAGCAAGCGCAAAGTGGGAGGCAACCCACTGTTTAGTAAGTTTTAAATTCGTTTTTATATTCATTTAGTACTAATTTTGGATTTTTCTTATTTAAGACTAAAAGAAGACCGAGGACGACGATCTTCAGCATCGACCGACGCCTGATTAGCACCGATCGAGACACAACAGAGTACCAATCGATACTTAACTATGCCGATCAACACTCATCACAGAGGCATGTACAATCTGTTTTTTCACAAGAAATTTCAATTTCAACTATGGCGACCTGCACTTGGCAAGCACGGGTCACCATATGGCGACCTGCACTCGGGAAGCACAAATCTAGATTAGCATATTATTAGCACAATAATAAAAAGCAGTAAATTAGTTGTACTATAATATGGAAAATAAGCTAGACTTATAGAATTTATGAAGGCAATCAAAATGATAACTTTTATATGCTAAGATTGTGATAGGTACCATCCTAGAACTCAAATTCAATAGTAAGATATTCAGCTCTAGCTGCGAATCTTATCCGATGTCTAAATCCTATGTTCCATATCTCACATGCAAACTAAGAAGAGTGTTGATCGATACTTGTTTAGATAAGCATTAAAGTACAAATTGATATGTTCACGAAGTTCATTAAACCAGCTCTCGCATGTGCCTAACAATCTAGATTAGCATATTATTATCAGGTAATTAACCAGATTTTGCATGCGCCAATTATCCTATGATTAGGTTTCTAGTTAGCTATTCTAGAATACAAGCAGTAAGATCAATTCTGCGATGGATCCTATTAAATCACTCTATATGTTCTATATTTTACAAATTCACCAAAACCCTAGAAAATCCTAAATCTAACAAGGTAACTACTCAGAAATAAGGCAAGACATTAAAAAAAAAACTTAATGAACTACATTAAAAGAATAGAGTAAGAAATACTGAAGTTCCAATATAAATTTCTGAAAGAGTCTTTGATCTTCTCTCCAAAAACTTCTAAGAATAATAAAACTTTGTCTCTAAATGTGTTTGCTTAAACAATGGTTTAAGACTATAACTCTTAGATATAAACTCGGCTAGGGGAAATTATGTAATATGTGGAGACTTCTAGGCCGGACTTGATCTTGAAATAGACGCAGCATGTATACCCGCGTCGGTTTTGAGCGACACCAAAGAAGAGGTATCGATCGACACTCCTTCTAAATATCAATTCTGACTTCTGATTTCTTGAACATGTATGAGTTTCCTTGTGTTTATGTTCTAAATGACTCCATAATCTCCACATTGCTCCAAAACACACATGGACCTAAAAAGGCTCTAAAAATAGATTTCAAACACATATAATATACTCTAAAGTCAGACTTATGACATGGTTAAAACTCATAAAACCATGAAATATCGACTAACCCAGACTTATCATTTATTTTCCCTCAAGCAAAATATAGAATAATCTGTGAAAGATGTTTGAAAACTCAGGGATTCACATATTTTCAAAACTACTACCATCACCTATACAATGTTGCAAACCACATCAAATCAATACCTACTTTAGAGGCACTTCCATGTACTAAACCTTAGCTTAGAAACCATACCATCCATCCCACAACTCAACTAATGCTGGTTGACATATCCTCCTACTGACCTTATTTCATCAATAAATGTGTAGCCTTTATACTAGGAGTATCGATCACTGAACACATGGACTCTTACCCCCATCAAATATCAGAATACACAAGTAGTTTTCTCTGATCTTTTTCCTCTCTCTTCTCTCTTCTCTGGATCTTTTTCTCTTTTTCAATTTTTTTTCTTTTCAAGCTTTGCAAAGTGTAGGTGAATAGTGGGGTCATAAGAAAATTTTCTACCCCTCCCTTCTGGCTTTATGTGATCATTCTATTGAAGTAGAATAATGGGGTCACTGAAATTTTTTGTATCCCTTTAAATCTCAAGAAATCATCTCGATCTTTTCGTTTCTTAGATACCGAAGAGAGGTAAGAGGGGACCCATAAACACAAAGACTTTTACCTTCCAGACTTGCAAGAGGAATCTTATCCAATGTATACCAAGTCCCAAAACAAGCGATTGATGTTGATAAAGACTGGAAGTCAGATTTGGTTCCTTCAAACATATTCTACAAGTGTTGATGTTAGTGGCAGGTGATCCACTTTTGTGTTTTCATTCAATACACCATGCAATCAATACATTCAAAGAATGGTACTAAAGAGTTGTTAAATAATTAGTAAAATTAAAAATGTTCAAATATCCCCTTCTTGATTCTATAAAATGACTCAGTTGACACTCAAAATAAAACACAATATCAGTAACTACCTCCGCCAGACTTAAACAACATTGTCCCAAGTGTTATACAGTCTAAGATTGATAAAATAAATAAGCCATAACTAAAATTTTAACAAGGAAAATCAAGTTTTACTATCGCCTGATAGGAGGGTCGATCGAAGCAGCTAAGTGGCGATCGATACTTGTGATATTTTGTCGATCAACATTGATCAGGTGTCTCTTGATGCTTAATCAGATCTCTTCTTCCTTTGATCTTTTTGTAACCTGAAATAAATAAACACGAAAGATCAGTAATAAATGAAAATAAAACATAATTTAACCTTACCGATAGATTGTCTCCCATTCAGAGCTTGTTTATAGTCTTTAGCTTGATGTTTTGGAGGTTTTGGACTAGTATGGAGGTAAATGAGAACTTGTTGAGAAACAAGTCTCAACATCTTCTTTGCTCATCTCGAACTAGGTGCCCACAAAATTGTTTTATGGCTTCTTCTCCTCTGGTGATGTGCTCTTCCCGTCTCTGAATAATAGCACTAGTGTAATCCACTTTCAGCTCCAGCTCTTCCATACATTTGCTAAACCATCCAATGCGGTTGTTGAAAGGGTAGTAAGCTGCATCCAGCCTTTTACATAATCGTCAAACATCCTTTTATGGGATGTAACAACTTCAGAAATCATGTCTTAAACATGATCTCTTCTATATGTCTCAGGTTCATGCTGATATTAAGAATCATGACACTCTCTGGGCATCTGAAAACATCCTTCATACTTCGGCAGGCTCAGATAGTGACTTCCTACATTGTCTGCTCTTTCAAGAATCTTTTCCATATCAGCTTTTGACACATTGATGATTCTTCCATCATTAGCTCGTATGTTTCCCTCTTCATCTTTATAAACACCATACTCATCTGGTAAAATTACACGGATCATCCTCTAGGATGAGTGGTGGCTTCAAGTTTTAAAGCTTCCACCTGTTTAAAACTGCAGTGATTTCGACCGCTGCTAGTTGAGTGTCGATTGACACTTCATCGTCATCTTCATTCTCTCAGATAGGATCAGAATAAATTGTTGCCAGAAATCCTGGGTCATCACCTAACTCAAAGTAGGGCGTGTGCCCTTTGATCTCTCAAACATGGTCATAGAAAACATTTTTATCAACGAATGTCAGACACAACTTATTTGTCTGCATATCGCGTACAACTCCTACAATAGCCATAAAATCTCTCCCAAGTAGTAGGGATGAATTCTAGTCAATCTGAATATCCATAACATGAAAATCCACTAGAACTATAACATTGCAATTTTTCACCTGAAGGTCTTTGGCATTTTCTCTCGAATCCACCTTAGAGTAATCCATAAAAGTTAATGAGTCACTAAAAGGTTCAATATTAAGACTCAACTGATTAGTCATCACCCTTGGCATGATGATCATTGAAGAACATGTATCACACAATGCATTTGGATAGCTCAGACCTGCAATAATACAATGAACTACAAACTTCATAGGATCACTTTTCTTTTTCATTGTAACCATTTCCTTCATCTTGCCTCTGAGCTGATGGAACATGCGCTTGATGTCCTCTTCTATCTCTCTGCTCTCTCTGAAAAATAACCAGGGCATGTAGGTGTACTAAGCCTCATCAAAAAAATTATCTACAGGGATCCTTAGTACCCTTCTTTTCAAAATCTTCCATCTCTTTATCAGTAGCCTCTCTCCTCAGATGCTAGAGAAGTTTGATCGTTTTCCTCTTCCCAATAGGAATATGTCCCTCAGCAGCCTCCTGAGACAATAGGCTCTAGTGCATCATACTTTGGTGGATGTTGACCAAAATTTGGTTGTTGATTAGTGTCAACTGTCGCCCTTGCTAATGTATGAGATGGGTGATGATCGACATAAAGACGGTGATGATCAATGTTTGTAGTTGTATATGTTACATCATCAGTGCAGACGGGTGTCAATCGACATCTGTGTAGTGTCTATCAACACTAGATATCTGTCGAGAATCCACATATACTACAGGGGGTGTCGATTGGCATTCATCTGATGGTGTCAAACGACACTAATGCCTGCTTCCAAAGGACATGAAGGTCACCTTCCTGGAGCTTGCCATGCTTCACCACTTGCCAAAAATCATCATCTATGATGGCACTCACATGGTGCTTCTGTCCAGCTTCACCTTTTTCTTTAATCAATGCTTCATGTCTCCTTAGCCACACTAGTTTGTACCACCTGAGTTTCCAACTTTTTCACATGAATTCTGAGGGCTTCAAACTTATTATTCATATTGGTGTATACATCAGCCATCTTTCCATTGAACTCCACAGCTAATTTATGGCGGTCCTGAAGAACATTATAAATCATTGCTTCCAGTTTGCTTTCTTGAGTTGTTGGTGGATGATCCTGGTAACAAGAGGCTCCATAGTTTCTGGTGAAGCCGTAATTGTTGCTGTTGAAATTTCTTTTTTGGACAACTTCATTGAAGTTTATGTTGCCACTTTGATTTCCAAACCTCTGACTCTGAAAACCAGTACCACTAACGTAGTTCACATCCTCATCATCATCATTATCATTGGCGGTATCCACAACCTCCACAGCCTCTGTGAAGCTAACATTTTTCCTGAGAAGTTTATGAACACTTTCCAGCTTTGTTGTAACTTCAGTCATCTGCTTTTTATCCAAGATGTCAGCCGACTTCTTCCTCTCAAAATCAGAGTTCTTGGTGCAATTACTAGACGTCAAGTTCTCAATATGTCTCACAGATTCTTTTGGATTCTCAGTGTTGAAGTTTCCCTCACTAGTTGTGTCTAGAGGCATCTAGTAAACAAAAGTGATGCTTTTGAAGAAGGTACCTAGAAGGTTTACCTCTTTGAATCTATGGTTGAATCCATGGTGTGGACAGTCTCTCTGATATGACTTGAATCTGATCCATAAGTTTATGAAAGATTATGTAGGCTCCTGAGTGAATGTAGGAATCCTATTTCTCAAATCTTCAGATCGCACATCATCAAGGAAATTAGGTAGGAAGATGTTTTTGATCGCTTTCCATGATGTAAGAGATTCTGGTGGTAACAACTTAAGCCAATACGAAGCCTCTCTTACGAGTGAGTACTTGAAGAGCTTGCAAAGAAGATTATCATCAAGAACTATATTGACTCCAGATGTTTGATATCGCTCAAATTATCCTAAGCGTTTGTTTTAACACTCTCAAATAAGAGCGGCAGTTGTAGTACTTAGGGATCGAGTCCACATGGAGCGTGTGCACACAATAGATCTCAACAAGAATGTAAATTAAGCTAAGCAAGCAATGATAAAAGTAATAAATAGTAAGAATGTAAACTTGATTGATTTAAAAGGTTAGATATCAGGTTTAGGTAATCATTTTGGTAATTGCAAATTTTCAAGGATGAGTTATGGATCCTAGAACTCGATTTCATTACTTTGGAAGGCAGCTTTCTCATCTAATACAGTTAGTGGCTAAGTCTCTTGTTGTTGCTCTCGCAAATCAACAATTGATCGAGTATCAATCGGCACTACTAAGTGTCGATCGACACTGCCCTAGCCAAGCAATACAATCAGATCATTTAAGGTTCATTAGGTTAAACATGGATCTACTCTCGTACGTTTCTAGCAACCTAACTCAAATGAGTATTATCAGGGGTTGATCTACTCTCGTAATTATCAATTATCCTAAGCACAAGGATCTATGTAACTAATCTAGACACTAGCATTAAGCTTACTTCAGATGAGAGAATCAAAGTTTTTCCTAGCAATTTTAGCAATCACACAAACAGCAGTACCACGTTAACCTTTAACGTAACAAGGGTAAACTACTCAGACATGATCATGGGAAACGACATAATCATATATAAGAAATGAAGATGAAAACTGAAACAAAGGGAGTTCCAATAGTCTCCTAAGAGATGACCTTCTATCCCAAAGAATCTTAATCTAAATGAATGTAAAATATGTCTCTCCTTGCTGCTAACCGATATAGCCTATTTATACTAGATTTATACCATATTATATGCTCTATTTAGAGTCTATTATGTGTGTCTAGGCTATGTTATAGAGTATTTACAGGTCCATGAACGATTTAAAGATATATGAGATAATTGGAGCTTTTGGAGCATCTTGAAGAGAAGAACCCACAGTTGATCATCTTGGGAGTCGACGAAGCCATTGATCGATGGAACACACTTAGCGTCAACCGATGATATAAGCTCGAGAGCGATCGTAGCACACTTGCCATCGATCAATGATCAAAGCCCAAGTCAGAAAAAAGAAAATGTTCTGGACGAGTTTTGACCTAATATTAGGGCTTTACATTGATGACCGAGTTTTGACAAAGTTTTTACAGAGCATTTTAGTTCTATTAATTTTGTATTAGGAGAGAAAGGAGAGACTCCTTCAGAGTCCTCCTGGAACTCCTTTGGTTTTTATATTATATATTTCATATATATTCTATTCATCTATGATTTCTGTGACAAAGATCATGTTTGAGTAGTTACCAATTAGATTTAGGGTTGAATGATAGCAATCATAGATTAGCCTAAAATAAGATTGCTAGGTTAAGTTAATATCCATCAATTGAGTTGTTCTTAATGTTTGCATTCTAGAGTAGCTAACTAGGATCTCGATGATAGGACATGGACAACTACAAGAGTAGGCTCAGTGCCAAAATAGATTTTGTTGAACTAGGCTGTTAGGCACATGCGAGAGCTGGTCTAATAAGTCTGGTGAACTTATCAAATTTTGCTCATACTTCCTTTTGATTTCACCATCGATCAACACCAGGCCCTAGCCGTCGATTGATGGTCGTTCCTTTTGCTCGCATACAAGAGTTAGAGTTAAAAGGGCCAAAATAGTTAACATTTGAGTTGGAGTTAAAAGGGCCAAAATGGTTAACATTTGGGTTAATTGGACAGTTTATTGTCGACCGAGATTGATCACTTAACATCTTTTTTTTAAAGTTGTCTAATGATGCAGAACTTGTGGCCACATGTTTCTGCAATTATGATTTCAAAGAGGAGACTGAGGATGGAGCATCGATCGACACCCAATCCAAAGCATCGATCAACACCCAACACCCAACACAGAGCACCGATCGACGCGTTTGCCGTTTAGAAATCGGTCAACACCCACCCAATGTTATCGATTGACGGCCTCATCCCAGAAACGACCAACACCTGCCATGCAGATGGCAATTACACCCCAGCCTACCTCAAGTACGACGAAGATTACAGAGATGAAGAGCTAATCGAGTACCATGGTACTACAATGGAAGAGGTTGGTGTCTTCCAAATTTCCCATCAATTGGGAAAATCGACATCGATCGACGGCAAACATTCCCCATCGATCGATATTGATCAAGAAGCAGACTCCAAACTAGATTTCGTTGATAGCATAATGCTTGCAATGGCCAAGGGAGCTGGAAATCTGTTCGGGCAACAACTTTGTAATCAAGAATCGATGGATGGCCATCATACACCTTCGATCGATGGAGAAAGAGAGATGATTGCATATCATGACCTAGTATCAGATGACGCCAGCTGGGCAAAAGTGGAAAAACGTACATCGATCGATGCACCTCATTAAGCGTCGATCGACATAAAAAAGCAGAAGATCGAGCCGATCCGTAGTATTGCATACACGTCTCCACATCTTAGATTGATCGACATCAGACAGCGTGCATCGATCGATAGTACCCTTCCAAAGTTCCACAAATTTCTTACTTCAACTGCCTACTATGAGGAGAGTTCAGCATCGATCGACAGGACACACCCAACATCGATCGATGGCTGTATCGAGCATGACACAAGAGCTTATGATGCTGAAGGGAGAAGAATTTTCCATTGGGAAAAGAAAAATGAGTATCGCATCTACAAAGATGAGAATGGTAATGCACGAGCTATAGACGAAGCCATCGATCGATGGAACACACTTAGCGTCGACATATGATCTAAGCTCGAGAGCGATCGATGTAGCACACTTGCCATCAATCGATGATCAAAGCCCAAGTCAGAAAGACAAAAATCCTTTGGACGAGTTTTGACCTAATTTTAGGGCTTTATATTTATGTCTTGAGAAGACAAAGAAAAAGGAGAAAAATGAAAAAAACAGTTTTTACAGAGCATTTTAGTTCTATTCATTTTGTATCAGGAGAGAAAGGAGAGACTCCTTCAGAGTCCTCCTGGAACTCCTTTGGTTTTTATATTTTATATTTCATATCTATTCTATTCATCTATGATTTATGTGACAAAGATCATGTTTGAGTAGTTACCAATTAGATTTAGGGTTGAATGATAGCAATCATGGATTAGCCCAAAAATAGGATTGTTAGGTTAAGTTAATACTTCCTTCTGATTTCACCGTCGATCGACACCAGATCCTAGCAGTCGATCGATGGTTTCTCCTTTTGCTCGCATACGAGAGTTGGGAGTTAAAAGGGTCAGAATAGTTAGCATTTGAGTTCTATAATATTTACATTTTTCGTGCTTCCTATCCATTATAATTCATTAAGCTTGAAACCCTAGATGTAGCATATTTACATTCATAGTTAATTAATAGAATTTTTCCATATTTGCATTAGTAGCATATTTCCATATTGCACCCTACTACTTGACAAGGAATATTTCCTTAATCTGATTATTTACTATCAATATATATATATTTACCTAGCTTAGGCTTTAGAAATAAGAAATCTATTGTGTTTCTTTGCTCTCTGTGGATTCGATGCCTAAGTACTACAACTGATCTCTCTTGGCAAGAGTATTATAGAGTGTGTTAAGATTAGGGTTAATTTGACAGTTGATTGTTTAGATATTTATTACCCTGCTAGAACAAAACACACCGTGTCACTAACATAACAAGGGGTTTATAAACTAACAAAGTCATCCTAGGGCATTTGAAACATAAATGTTTTATAAATTTTGAAACATAAGCATGGCCCATTTCTGCGTAGGGTATCAATCATCACCAGGATGATGGTATCGATCGTCACCAGAAAGATGGTATTGATCGATACTCCCTCTGAGTATCAGCTCCAATTGCATGTTTCTTTGGTCAGCAACGGATTTTCCACTCCTTAGCTTTCTATAAAGCTACATAATCACCATTTTGCTCCATATCATGCCAGTACCTAATAAAGTCCTAATATAGCTAATATAGATACATAATAAACACTAAAACGAATATATAGTAAGATAGAAATCCAGTAAATTCATTAGTATATCAACTCTCCCAGACTCACCATTTTGCTTGTTCTCAAGAAAAACATGAGTAGTCCTGTGAAAAGTTTGAAAATGCCAGGAATTCATTAGTCTCAAAAATCACCACATTCACCTTAATTTCTCTGTTGCAACCACATCATAAGATATTTCTATGTACTTTAGCACTAGCTTTAGCAACTTACCATACCATTGACTTACCAGAAACATCTTGACATACCGCTTGACTGACTTCATTTCTTAACAAAAAATAAAGTGCATGTTTTATTCTGGAATATCGATCAAAGGACACATGGACTCAACTCAAACAAGCTATCAAGCAGTCTTTTTCTAATTCCTTTTTCTCTTATCTCTTTTCTCTAAATCTTTTTATTATATATATATATATATATATATATATATATTCTTTTTTCTTTTCTTTTACTTTCAAAGTGTAGGCAAATAATGGGATCGCAGAAGACACTCCTACCCCTCGATCTGCCAAAATATGTGATCATTCCTTCAAGAATTGGAATAATGGGGTCGCGGGAGACACTCCTACCCTTCCACATCTCTTGGGAAATCGTTTCATTTTTTCTTTACTTTGTATATAGAGAATAGAATACAGGAATCAGAACAGTAGAACTTTTACCTTCTAGACTCGCAGGAGGAACCCGATCCAAAGTATACCAATTTCCAAAACAAGCAGATAGAATCGATTAGGTTGGAAGTCAGCTTTGGTTCCTTCAAGAGTGCTTAGCAGTTATGAATGTTACAGGTTTGTCACGAATCACTGCGGCTATTTCCACTTAGTACCTTTAGAATGGTGCTAGAGAATGGTTAGTTGGCTTTCTGATCATATCGGTAATCATTGTTCCCTTCTTGACTCTCTAAATCTTTTTGAAAAACTTAAACAAAAGCTCAAAATAAAACACAATATCAGCAACTACCTTCCCCAGACTTAAATTACACTGTCCCAGTGTATTCAGTCGGTGTTTGGTTGGAAAAATTAAATCATATTGAAAGATTTAACTTAGAAAGTCAAAATACCTGCCTCTGGTGTGAGTATCGATCGACACAGTTAAGTGTCGACCGATGCTCAATGTGTGTTGATCAATAGTGATCAGGTGACGAGCGATGCCTCTGGTTTTCGGACTTAGCTGATTTTTTTTTCATGACCTAAAATTAAGAATAGTACGAAAATTAGTAAAATAAAAAATCTAAAACTCTAAAAACTTACTAAGTCTTGGGTTGCTCCCACTCAGTGCTTATTTATGGTCTTCAGCTTGACGTTTGGAGGTTTTGGCTAGTATGGAGGCAGTTCGATACTTGTTGTATCTACATCTTCTCTGCTCATTTCGAACCAGGTGCTCACAAAGCTTTTTATGGCTTCATCTCCTATAATCTTGTGCTCTTGCCGGTGCTGGATGATAATATGAGTGTAATCAACCTTCAGTTGCAGCTCTTTCATAGGAGAAAAGTAATGAGCATCTATGTTGGTGTAGAGGTTGTTGATCATCCTTTCATTTGTTGTAACAGTTTCAGCAATCATGTCATCAACTTGATCCTTGTTGTAAGTCTCAGGATTTGGTTGGAAATGTGTCGTGGAATGATCTCCATCTTCTTCATAGTGCTTCTGATTTTTGGGTAGACTTAGATGATGACCACCAAAGTTGTCTGCCATCTCCAGTATGTCTCTAATGTCTTTTTCGGAGACATTTATTATCCTCTGATCTAAGGTTCGTGCATTGCCTTTCTCGTCTCTTTATATCCCATAGTCATCTGATAGAATCTCACCAAAATGGCCACCTTCTGTCGAACTCGCCAGGGTGTCGACTGATGCTCCCATGGTGTTGATCGACACTGTGTCATCTGGTTCCTCCTTTGGCTCGAGATCACAGTAGCAGGCTGTTACTAGTTCGAGGTCATCTTCAAACTCTGTGTAGGGCCTCTTTGTCTTAGATACACGTGGTGGCTCATAATAATTTATTCCGATTATGAGTGTCAGGTACAACCTGCTTGCCTGCATATCAAAAACAATACCTACAGTATCCATGAAGGCTCTTCCTAGTGATAGGGGTGAGTTCTAGTGAACATCAATATCCATTACATGAAAATCAACAGGGACCAGAGCGTTACCTACATGCACTTGGAGGTCCTTGATAACACCTCCTGACTTTACCTTAGAACAACCTACAAAAGAGAAAGAATCCCCAAAAGGCTCTATCTTGAGACTTAGCTGCATTGCTAGATATCTTGGCATGATGCTGACAGGTGAACCAGTGTCAACAAGTTTATTAGGATAGCAGTTACCTTGTATGAAGCAGGGAACCACTAATCTCTCAGGATCACTCTTCTTCTTAAGTACAATCATTTGTTTTATTTCGTCTCTCAAGTGATTGAACATTACCGCAATATCCTCTTTAGTTTCTTTACTTTCTCTGAAAAACATCCAGAGTCTCTTGGTGTAGTAGACTTCTTCAAATGGATCATCTACAAGGATATTCATCACTCTCCAGATGAATCCATCCATATCTTCTTCGTTTGCATCTCTCTTCAGATGCTTGAGTATCCTTGCCTTTCTCCTTCTTCTGGGCACAAGATTTTCAGGTGGTTTGTCAATGATCATCACTTCTGGCTTTTCATCTTGTTCCAGGTTGTTAATATCCTCTGTTGTTGGCTCCGTTACATACTTCTTCATGTACACTTTCCTTGTACCAATAGTAGGAATAAGAACACGGACAGCAACAGGATGGTGTCGATCGATGCTTGGAAGGTGTCAGTCGACACTAGGTGTCTTGGTATTGTGTATATTAGCGTACAACTTGCTTACGTCGATGCTCGGAAGCCTTACTTTGGACGATACTAGTTTGTATCGATCGTCACAGGTATGGTGTCGATTGACGCCCCCTATATCACAAGAACCAATCGATTCAGCAGGGGGTATCGACCGTTGCTCACTCGGTGGCGACCTCTGCCCTTGAGGAGGTGGGCTCGTCTTGATGGGGGTAGATCGGTGCTCAGGTGGTGTCAATCGACACCACTGCGAACTGCCAACAGATAAAGAACTTTCAACATAGAAGTCCCCTTCTTGTAGACCTTCTTGCCTCACGATTTCCATGAAGTCATCCTCAATAATAGCACTCGCGTGGTGCTTACTTGCAGCCTCTCGATTTCCTTTGATGTATGCTTCTTGCCTCTAAAGTGCCTCACTAGTCTGAACTATTTGGGTCTCTATTTTTTTGACATGGGTAATGAGGCCTTCAAATTTATCATTCAAGTTCTTGTACACATCATCAAACTGCAATCAGCTTCTGCTGTCCTTCTTGGACTTGATCAATCATACTCTTCAGCTTGCTTTCCTGAGAAGTTGGTGCAGGATTTCTGTAGGATGTACCATAGCTCTTGTTGTTGGGTTTGTTGTATTTTGAGCTCAGGTTGTAGTTACTCCTCTGGCCAATTCCATAAGAGTTCATGTTGTTGAAGCCATTGACGAAGTTCAGATCCTCTTCATCTCCTTATTCATCAGATTCAGCAACATCTTCACTCTCAGCAAAGTTCACTTGCCTCTTGAGAAGCTTGTGAACACTCTCCAGCTTTGCCTTGACTTCTTCAAATCTTCTCCTTGTCCAAGAAGGTTGATTTCTTTCTCTCAAAGTTAGTGTTCTTGGTGCTATTGCTATATGACTTGGTGTGTATTTTGTTCTAGCAGGGTAATGAATATCCTAAACAATATACAGTCAAATTAACCATAATCTTAACACACTCTATAATACTTTTGTCAAAAGAGATCAGGTGTAGTACTTAGGGATCAAATCCACACAGAGCAAAGGCACACAATAGATTTCTTATTTCTAAAGACTAAGTTAGGTGAATATATATATATATATTAGTAATGAATAACGAGATTAAGGAAATATTCCTTGTCAAAAAGTAGGATGCAATATGGAAATATACTACTAATGTAAATATGAAAATATTTTAGATGTAAATATAAATGTAAATATGCTAGATTTAAGGTTTCAAGTTTTATGAACTACAATGGATAGGAGGCACAGAAATGTAAATATTCTAGAACTCAAATGTTAACTATTCTGATCCTTTTAACTCCAACTCTCGTATACGAGCAAAAGGAATGACCATCGATCGATGGCTAAGGCATGGTGTCGATCGACGGTGAAATCAGAAGGAAATATGGGCGATATTTGATAAGTTCACCAGACTTATTAGACCAGCTCTCGCATGTATCTAACAGCCTAATTCAACAGAATCTATTATGGCACAGAACCTACTCTCGTAGTTGTTCATGTCCTATCATTGAGTTCCTAGTTAGCTACTCTAGAATGCAATCATTAAGCATAACTCAATTGATGGATATTAACTTAACCTAATAATCCTATTTTTGGGCTAATCCAAAGATGCTATCATTCAACCATAAATCTAATTAGTAACTACTCAAGCATGATATTTGTCACATATATCATCGATGAATAGAATAAATATGATATAAAATATAAAAACCAAAGGAGTTCCAGGAGGACTCTGAACTACTCTCTCCTTTCTCTCCTAATACAAAATTAATCTAAAAATACTCTGTAAAACTCTCTCTCTTTGTCTCTGTTACAGTTGTCTTCTTTATGTCTCTCAAGACATAAATATAAATAGAAAAACCCTAAGTCTATGTCAAAACCCGTCAAGGGTATTTTCGTCTTTCTGACTTGAGCTTTGATCATCGATCGATAGTAAGTGTGTTGCATCGATCGCTCTTGATCTTAGATCATCGGTCGACGCCAAGTGTTATCCATCGATCGATGGCTTCGTTGACTCCCTAGATGATCAGCTACGGATTCTTGTCTTCTAAATGCTTCAAAAGCTCCAAGTATCTCATATATCTCCAAAACATTCATGGACCTGTAAATACTCCAAAACATAACCTAGACACACATAATAGACTCTAAATAGAGCCTATAACATGGCCTAAAACTGGTAATAAATAGGTTATATTACTCCCCCAGACTGACCTTTTGCTTGTCCTCAAGCAAACAAGTCTGTGAAAGAGGTTTCTAAAAATGGAGACTCACATAATATCTAAGTATAACTATCACCATATATTGTTGCAACCACATCCTATCAAGTCAATCACAGAGAAACTTTATATACCCTATCCTAGTATAGCAACCAAATCCATTCTACCAACAACTTAGCAAATACTAGCTTGACTCGCCCCTCTACTGATCTCATTTCTTTACATAAAATAAAAGTGAATGCTTTACCTCGGGAGTATCGATCAAAGGACACCTGAGTTTTTACCTCTGCAAGTATTTGAACAACTAAGTACAAAGTCTTCTTTGATTCCTTTATTCTCTCTTTTTTTCTCTTTTCTGAATCTTTTTAGACCTCTTCTTGTTATTTTTCTCTTTTTTCTTTTTCTTTCTTTTTCGTTTTGGGCAAAGTTGTAGGCGAATAATGGGGTCATAGGTAATTTACCTACCCCTCGCTTCCAGCAATGTGTGATCATTCCTTTGATTAGAATAATGGGATCATAGGTAATGTACCTACCCCTCTGCATCTTGGAAAATTATCTCAATCTTTTAGACCTTTAAGTAGATGCTGAAGAGAGAGAGAGAAGTGAACCAAAGGTGAAATGACTTGTACCTACAGACTTGCAGAAGGAACCAGATCCAGTGTATACCAAGCCCCAAATCAAGCTGATAATGTCAGGATTAGTGTTGGAAATCAGCTTCGGTTCCTTCAAACTTTCTAGGCAAGTGTGATATAGTGGCAGGATGATCCACTTTAGTATTTCGAGTAATCTCTGTAAATAACCTTCTAAAAATGGTGCTAAAGTTAGGTTAGTCAATAATAAATTTTTGATCATAATCTCTTTTTGACTCAATAAAGCTTTTTGAAAAATTTATAAATATATAGCAAATAAAACTCAAAACAAATCAAATAGCGTTAGCAAACCTTCCCCAGACTTAAATTACATTATCTCTAGTGTAATCCGTCCCGGTTTGGTTAGGAAAAATTTAAATCATAAGTAATAGTTAAAGTAAGAAACTCGATACCAGACTCTGTAATGAGTGTCGATCGACGCGAGGTATGATATGTCGATTGATGGTCGCGGTCCATTATCGACCGATGGTGACTTTGTGGTGTGGATCGATGTTTGACCTTTAAGTTCTTTTTTATATAAGTATAAAACTCAAAAATAGAAAACAATATTAGTAAAACCTCTCCCAGACTTAAACAACACTATCACGAGTATTATTCAGTCTGAGATTGGTGAGGAAAATAAATCATAAGGACACAATTTGATAAAGGAAAATGGTATACTTGCCTGCTGATGGTTACCGTCGATCGACACAGTTAATTGGAGATCGATCGATGCGTGGGATACTTCGTCGATCAATAATGATCAAGTGTCGATCGATAATGATCAAGTGTCGATCGATGCTCTGTGCAGACTCATGTTCCTTTTTCTTAAAAACATGTAATAATATAATAAAATCTGAAATTAGACTAATGTGATCAAGAAAATAATTAAGACTTACTAAACAGTGGGTTGCCTCCCACTCAGCGCTTGGTTATAGTCTTAAGCTCGACGTTTAAACTTTCTGACTAGTATAAAGGTGGATAAACACTTGGAAAACAAGTGTCTACATCTTCTCTACTCATCTGAAACCATGTACCAATGAAGCTCCTCATTGCCATCACTCCTAGTTTTCTCATTCTTTGTAACCTCTCTAGCAACCTCCATTGAATGCATTCTTCTTTGTAGGTTCTCAATATTGCGCTGTAGCATTCTAAGTCTTGCAGATGTGTCTCTGATATGTATTCCAGTTGTTGAGAAATATCTTCATTCATTAGGCTCTGAGAAAAAAAGAAATCTCATCAAACCTATCTTCTAGTTGTGTTTTTGCTGCTGTCTTCTGTCGGTTGGCTTCAGTGTTGATCGATGGTCGTAGGGAGCCGTTGATCGATGCTCGTTCGTCTGGCCTATTCGCATGTTGTCTTTGTATATTATCCAGATCTTGCTTCATCTCATCTATGCGTGTAGTCAGACCGGTAAGGCATCTGTCTATAGGATAGTAGACATCATCAAGCCTTGTGTAGAATTCATCCAGTGACATCTCTTGAGCTTTGTAGACCTCATGCACAATATCATCAATTTCTGTTATGCTGTATGTCCTTTGATCTTCCACAGGCATATTGATCTGTATTGATCGGTGTTGTGGGTTGGGTGTTGATCGATGCTCCATCCTCAGACTCCTCGTTGAACTCATAGTTGCAGAAGCATGTGTCCACAAGTTTTGCATCATTAGACAACTCAATGAGGGTAGGTTTATTCATATAAATTTCATAATTAATATTAGGATCAATCAAGGAGAGGTACAACATGTTAGTTTTCATGTCACATATAGCTCACACAGTAGCCATTAATGCTCTTCATAGTAGTAGTGAAGAGTTCCAATTTATCTGGATAACTATGACATGGAAGTCTATAGGGACTAAGACATTCTGAATCTGCAGGTGGACATCTCTACAAATACCTCTTGAATCCTTTATGTAGCAATCCACAAAAACGAATGAATTACTGGAAGGTTCCACTCTCAGATTTAGCTTTTCTGCCATAGCTTTGGGTATGATGCTCACTGATGATCCAGTGGCACAGAGAGAATTGGGAAACTCGTGCCCTTTAATCAAACATTGAACCACGAACTTCCCAGGATCACTTTTCTTTTTCATAATGATCCTCTGCTTTAGAGTTGTCACATTCATGACCTTTGGTAGATGAACACGTTTTGTTGCGGGAAACCATCGATCGATTCTGCAGTCCCTCCGTCGATCGATGGTTGAGAGTTTCCCCGATGCTGTTAACGCCATGGGTGCCGTCGATCGATGCACCTTGACTTGTGTCGATTGATGCATGTGCGACCTGTCGGACAGACACGAATTTTTTCACACAGGAATCCCTCTCTACCAGCCTTTCTCTCTTAACTTCTACCCAAAAATCATTATCAGTCAATCCATTGACGTGGTGACTACGTCCAACATCTATTTTCTCCTTGATCAGGCTCTCATGTCTCCTAATAGTTTCACTTGTTTGTATCACATGATTCTCTAGCTTCTTAACATGGGTGTTGAGATTTTCGAACTTGCTATTGAGGTTGAGGTACATGCCATCTATCTTTCCATTGAAGTCCACTGTCATCTTCTGCTGTCTCTCCAAAACTCTATCAACCATTGCTTCAATCTTGCTTCCTTGAGCTTCAAGAGGAGGGTTCTGGTAGTAGGAGGACTCATCTTTGCTGTGAACTCTGATAAAGTTACTCATTTGACCATTCCCATAGGAATTCCTGTTGAAACCTTAATTCTCTTATCTCTGGAAACCATTCCCATCAAGGTAGTTCACATCCTCTTCAATCTCATCATCTCCAGACTCCACTGCTTCCACCTCTGCAAAGGTGACCTGTTTTCTGAGAAACTTTTGAACACTATCCAGCTTTTCCTTGACTTCTTCAATCTGCTTCTTGCTCATTGCTTGAGTTGATTTCTTTCTCTCAAAATCTGTGTTCTTGATGCTGCTGTCGGATGCCAGATTCTCAATCAACCTTGTAGCCTCTTGAGGACTCATGGTGCTGAAATTCCCCTCACTGGTTATGTCCAAAGCCATCTGGTATTGTAGTCCAATACCTCTAAAGAAAGTGTTGAGAAAATGCACTTCGTTAATCCATGATGTGGACAATCTCTCTGGTATGATTTGAATCTGATCCAGGAATTTCTAAAGGATTTAAAAGGGTCTTGTGAAAAGGTGGCAATCTTGCTTCTCAGATCTTCTGCTCTCGCGTCATCAAAGAATTTGCATAAGAAAGCATTCTTGATGTCAGTCCAGGATATCAGGGATCCTGGTGGTAACTGCTTGAGACAATATCAAGCTTCTCCAGCAAGTGAGTACTTGAAGAGCTTATAGAAAAGATAGTCCTCAGGGACTCCATTGGCTTTAATGGCAGTCACTAGATCCTCAAATCACTCCAGATGACCCATAGGGTGCTCATGTCGCAGCCCATGGTAGGGTGTTTGTGCTACAAGTCCGAAGAAGGCGGGTTTGATTTCAAAATCGTGTCTCTGAAAAGCTGGAGGACGAATGGCGGATTTGTTGGCATAGTACTGGTCTGGACGGTTGTAATCAATCAGTGTTCTCTGAGCAGCTTGGGCATTAGCTTCAGGTTGAGCTTCTTCAGCGTCTGCTTCTGCTCCTGCATCAGGGATTATACTCCCATGATCGTCTATCTTCTAACCTGCTGCATTACACAGGTGACCGTCAGAGTCACAAAGGTCTCCCTTCTAATCCCTAATCAGTATCAAGGTAGCAACCATTTGAACTCGTCTGTGTCTGTCGATCGATGCAGATTGGTTGACGTTGATCGGTGCTAAATGGTCAGCGTTGGTCGATGTATGTATGTTGATGTCGATCGATGGATGTAGGTTGACGTCGGTCGATGCTGAGTGATCAATGTCGGTCGACAGTAGAGTTCGGATGGTGGTCGATACGGTCTGTGAAGAAGTGTCAGTGGATGTGGTACTAGTGTCGTCGATCGATGCTTGTCGTCTTTCTTTGCGGATTAAGCGTTAAATTCTGTTAGGGTCAGAGACTGCTATCAATTATTGTCCTTTGTTGCTTTTGGTGCTTCTTTGCATGTACCTGAAAACAAGGAAAAGAAAAATTATTAGTAACTTGAAAAATAAGTAACAAACCTAGACTAAATCCTATAAATTAAATCTTATGGCGATCTATGATCCCCGCCAACGGCACCAAATTTGACTTGGTGTGTATTTTATTCTAGAAGGGTAATGAATATCCTAAACAAACTACTGTCAAATTTACCATAATCTTAATTAACACACTCTATAATATACTTGTCAAAAGAGATCAAGTGTAGTACTTAGGGATCAAATCCACAGAGAGCAAAGGCACACAATATATTTCTTATTTATAAAGACTAAGCTAGGTGAATATATATTTTAGTAATGAAACCAGATTAAGGAAATATTCCCAGTCAAGAAGTAGGATGTAATATGGAAATATTCTACTAATGCAAATATGGAAATATTCTAGATGTAAATATAAATGTAAATATGCTAGATCTAGGGTTTCAAGCTTTATGAATTATAATGCATAGGAGGCACGAAAATGTAAATATTTTGGAACTCAAATGTTAACTATTATGATCCTTTTAACTCCAACTCTCGTATGCGAGCAAAAGGAATGACCATCGATCAACGGCTAAGGTCTGGGGTCGATCGACGGTGAAATCAGAAGGAAGTATGGGCGAGATTTGATAAGTCCACCAGACTTATTAGACCAGCTCTGGCATGTATCTAACAGCCTAATTCAACAGAATCTATTTTGGCACAGAAACTACTCTCGTAGTTGTCCATGTCCTATCATCGAGTTCCTAGTTAGCTACTCTAGAATGCAAGCATTAATCACAACTCAATTGATGGATATTAACTTAACCTAACAATCCTATTTTGGGGCTAATCCATAGATGCTCTCATTCAACCTTAAATCTAATTAGTAACTACTCAAGCATGATCTTTGTCACATAAATCATAGATGAATAGAATAGATATGATATAAAATATAAAAACCAAAAGAGTTCTAGGAGGACTCTGAAGGAGTCTCTCCTTTCTCTCCTAATACAAAATGAATCTAAAAAAGCTCCGTAAAACTCTCTCTCTCTCTCTCTCTCTATGTTACTGTTGTCTTCTTTCTGTCTCTCAAGACATAAATATAAATAGAAAAACCCTAAGTCTAGGTCAAACCTCGTCCAGGGTATTTTCGTCTTTCTGACTTGGGCGTTGATCATCTATCGATGGCAAGTGTAATGCATCGATCTCTCTCGAGGTTAGATCATCAGTCGACGCCAAGTGTTATCCATCGACCGATGGCTTCGTCGACTCCCTAGATGATCAGCTATGGATTCTTCTCTTCTAAATTCTCCAAAAGCTCCAAGTATCTTATATATTTCCAAAACATTCTTGGACTTGTAAATATTCCAAAACATAACCTAGACACACATAATAGACTTTAAATAGAGCGTATAACATGGCCTAAAACTGATAATAAATAGGGTATATCACTATACGCCAAGTTCTCAATCAATCTCAAGCCTCTTTAGGGATCCTGGTAGTGAAATTCCCTTTACTTGCAGTGTCAAGTGCCATCTGGTATGCTAGAGCAATACCTCTGAAGAAATTACTAAGCAGTTGTACTTTATTAAACCCATGGTATGGGCAATCTCTCTAGTAAAACTTGAATCTGATCCAGGAGCTTCTAAATGACTCTCAAGCTCCTTGAGTGAATGTAGGAATCTTATTCCTCAAGTCTTCAGAGCGAGCATCATCAAGAAAATTACGCAAGAATGCGTTCTTGCTGCCAGTCCAGGATGTAAGGGATCCTGGTGGTAACTGCTTAAGCCAAATCCTCGAACCTGAATCGTCTCCAGCAAGTGAGTACTTGAAGACCTTTCATAAAAAATAGTCCTCATGGATCCCATTTACTCTAATGGTAGAAACAAATTTCTCGAACCTCTCCAAATGGTCCATAGGATGTTCTTGTGGGAGACCATGGTAAGGTGTTTGCCCCACAAGTGTGAAGTATGCAGGTTTCAACTCGAAATTGTGCCTCTGGAAAGTAGGAGGACGAATAGCAGATCTGTTGGCGTAGTACTGATCTTGACAATTGTAATTAGCCAACATTCTAGGTCGAGCGACCAGAGCATTTCCAGCAGCTACAGCCTGAGCAATGGCTGCAGCTTCAGCAGCATCTTCAGCAGCTGCTTCATCTTGATCAGAGATTGCAGCCCCCTGATCATCAAGTCTCTGACCTGCTGCATTATGCAGGTGTCCTTGCGGATCACGCAGGTCTCCATTCTCATCCCTAAGTAACACTAGAACAGCAACCGTAGTGTCTTCTCTCGGGTTGGTATCAATCGGTGTTGGGTTGGTATCTATCGGTGCCAAGTCAGTATCGATCTGCTCTGGGTCAATGTCGATCAGCTCTTGGTCAGTATCGATCGTGTCTTGCTCGTGTGAGGCATCAATCGGTGCTGGTGCAGTGTCGATCGATGCTTCACGTCTGCCTTTGCGGATGGTGCATTTATGTAAGGTGAGATCAGAATGCAGTAGTAGTTGTCCTTATTTGTTGCTTCTGGTACTGCTAGGCATATACCTGAAAAACAAGAGAAAAGAAAATTATCAGTATCAAAAACAATAAAAAAACTAGACTAAATTCTATTCCTAAAGATCTAATGGCGATCCAATTCTCTCCGGCAACGCCGCCAAATTTGATATCGCTCAAATTACCCTAAGCGTTTGTCTTAACTCTCTCAAATAAGAGCGTCAGCTGTAGTACTTAGGGATCTAATCCACATGGAGTGTGGGCACACAATAGATCTCAACAAGAATGTGTATTAAGCTAAGCAAGCAATGATAAAATCAATAAATAGTAAGAATGTAAACTTGATTGTTTTAAAATGTTAGGTATCAGGTTTAGGTAATCAGTTTGGTAATTGCAAATTATCAAGGATTAACTATGGCTCCTAGAACTCGATTTCATTAACTTTGGATGGCAGATTTCACATCTAATTCAGTTAGTGGCTAAGTCTCTTGTTGTTGCTCTCTCAAATTAACAATTGATCGAGTATCAATCGACACTACTGAGTGTCGATCGACACTGTCCTGGCCAAGCAATACAATCGGATCGTTTAAGGTTAATTAGGTTAAACATAAATCTACTCTCATACGTTTCTAACAACCTAACTCGAATAGATATTATCAGGGGTTGATCTACTCTCGTAGTTATCAATTATACTAAGCACAAGGATCTAGGTACCTAATATGGACACTAGCATTAAACTTACTTCAGATGAGAGAATCTAAGTTCTTCCTAGCAATTTTAGCAATCACACAAACATCAATACCACGTTAACCTTTAACCTAACATGGGTAAATTACTCAGACATGATCATGGGAAACTACATAATCATATATAAGAAATGAAGATGAAAACAGAAACAAATGGAGTTTCAACAATCTCCTAAGAGATGACCTTCTCTCCCAAAGAACCTTAACCTAAATGAATGTAAAACGTGTCCCTCCTTGATTCTAACAAAGTCGTCCTAGGGCATTCAAAACATAAATGGCCTTCGGGCTTTTTCATAAGTCTTGAAACATAAGCATGGCCCATTTCTGTGTAGGGTATCGATCGTCAACAGGATGATGGTATACATCGATACTCCCTCCGAGTATCAGCTCCAATTGCATGTTTCTTTGGTCAGCTACGGATTCTCCACTCTTTAGCTTTCCATAAAGCTCTGTAATCACCATTTTGCTCCATATCATGCCAGTACCTACTAAAGTCCTAATATAGCTAATATAGATACATAATAAACATTAAAACAAATTTATACTAGGTAGAAATCCGGTAAATTCTTTAGTATATCAATGGTCCATAGGATGCTCATGTGGGATTCCATGATAAGGCTACTGTCCCACGAGTGCATAGTGAGCAGGATTCAGCTCGAAATCGTGCCTCTGGTAGGTAGGAGGACGAATTACAGACTTGTTGGTGTAGTACTGGAATTTGGACGGTTGTAATCAGCCAATGTTCTAGGTCGAGTGGCCTGATCATTCTCGGAAACTGCAGCCTGAGAAGCGGCTGACAAATTCTCAGAATTAGAAGTTTCTAGAGTGTCTGCTTCTGGATTAGGAATTACAGCCCTCTGGTCATCAAGTCTCTGACCTGGTGCATTACGCATATGACCCTCAGAATCATGGAGGTCTCCATTCACATCATGTATCAGCATAAGAGTCACGGCCATGTTGCTTGCTTGCGGTTTGGTGTTGATCAATGCTTGAGGATTTCGATCGTTGCTTTCTCACAAGAGGTGTCGATCGACAAAGAAGAGGTTTCAGTTGATGTTTCTTACTTCTCCTTGCGGATTGTGTGTTCAAGTTTAGCAGGATCCAAAAATAAAATCTATTTTTCCTTCTTGCTTTTGGTGTTGCTTGGCATGCACCTTAAAGACACAAGAAAAATAAAGATTTATAAGTAACTAAAAACAAAATTAAAAGCCTAGACTAAATCTATCTACCAGGTCTAATGGAGAATCCAATGTTTCCCGAAAATCGTGCCAAATTTGATGCAGTTCAAATTACTTCAGAGCGAACTCTCTCACAAATAAGCAATCAGATGTAGCACTTAAAGTTTGAATCTACATGGAGCATGGATACACCATTGATTATAGGAAATCAAGATTAAGCTAGACAAGTAATAATAAAAAAGAAGTAAATCAGTTGTAAGATAATATGGAAAATAATCTAGACTTTGGGAATTTCATGCACGCAATCAGATATATAATTTATATATTCAAAAGGTGTGATAAGTACTGTCCTACAACTCTAAATTCTATGTTCCAACTCTCCCATGTGAACTAAGAAGACTATCAATTGATACTATAGAGTATCGATCGATACATCTTTAGACAAGAATTAACGTACATATCAATATGTTCATTAAGTTAATTAAACCAGCTCTTGCATGTGCCTAACAACCTAGCTCAACAAAATTATTATCAGGTAATTAACCAGCTCTCATATGCGCAACTTATCATGTTATCAGGTTTCTAAATAGTTACTCTAGAACACAAGCAATAAGATCAATTATGTGAAGGATTCAATTAAATTATCCTTGCAGTTATATGTTTTACAAACTCATCAAAACCCTAAAAAAACTAAATCTAACAAAGTAACTACTCCGACATAATAAGGCAAAACATTGAGATAAACTGAATGGATTGCATTAAAAGAATAGAGTAAGAAATATTGGAGTTCCAATACAAATTTCTGAAGGAGTCTTTAATCTTCTTTCCAAAAGCTTCGAAGAATAATAAAACTCTGTCTCTAATTGTGTTAGCCTAAACAATATCTTAAAACTAAGGGAAATTATGTAATATATAAAAACTTCTAGGCCGAACTTGATCTTGAAATAGAGTACTCGCCCCATCTACTCGCATCAGTGTTGAGAAAGACTAAGGAAGAGGTGTTGATCGACACTCCTTCTAAATTTCGGCTTTGATTTCTGATTTCTTGAACATCTATGATTTTTTTTCATCTTTATGCTCTAAATGACTTCATAATCTCCGCGTTTCTCCAAAACACACATAGACCTGAAAAATCTCTAAAGTAGACTCCAAACACGTATAATAGACTCTAAAATTAGACTTATGACATGGTCAAAACCCATAAAACCATGCATATCAACTACACTTCTCCAAATTAGCATAGGGTTCTTGTTTTCTCAGTACACTTAGGACAGTTTTAAGATTTTCAAGATGTTCTTCTAGACATTTTATGTAGACTACAATATCATCAAAGTAAACTACGACAAACACTCCTATGAATGTCCTAACAACATAATTCATCAGACGCATGAAAGTATTAGGTGCATTTGTTAGACCAAATGGCATAACCTACAGTTCATATAGACTATGCTTAGTTTTAAATGCAGTTTTTCATTCATCACATTATTTCATCATAATATGGTGATATCCACTTTTAAGATCAATCTTAGAAAATATTCTTGAACCATGCAATTCAAGCATATCATCTAATCAAGGAATAGGATGTCGATACTTTACAGTGATATTGTTGATTGCTCTACAATTGACACAAATCCTCCAGCTTCCATCCTTCTTAGGCATAAGCAACACTAGAACAACACATGCACTCATGCTTTCCCTGATATGGCCCTTCTCCATGAGTTCCTTAACCTGCCTTTGCAATTGTTTGGTCTCAACCGGATTAATTTGATAGGCTGGTCGGTTTGGAAGTGTTACACCGGGACAAAGTTTATTTGATACTCAATATGACAAATAGGTGGTAAGCCTTTAGGATTATATTTTGGAAAGACATCTTGATATTCATGTAGAAGAAAAATCATCTCACATAGAAGTACCAGTGCAAGGTCAGTCAAGTTCATAAGAGCTTCTTTAAACACAAACAATATGTCATGTTGTTTAGAATAGATAGTTCTTTTTATCTCACCAGCCTTGACATATAAATTATTTAATTTTCTCTTGGTTTCCACGAATATATCTTTGGTTTCCATTTTGCTTTTGAGTTGCAGTTGGTCTTGATAGACTTCTTTAGGTGTCATATGCACAAACACTGTTTTCCTGCCGTTAAACTTAAAAGTATGCTTGTTAGTGAATCCATCATGAATTAACTTTCTATATGATTGCCATGGTCATCCTAAAAGGATATGGCTTGCTTCTATTGGTAAGACATCCCACAGAACTTCATCCTCATACTTGCAAATGATGATAAGGACTGACAATTGATTTGTTACTCTCATTTCCCCTTCTTCATTTAACCACTGCATCATGTATGGTTTGGGAAGCTTCTTAACCTTCAGACCAAGCTTCTGTACCATTATTTCACTAGCCACGTTGTTACAACTTCTACCATTAATGATGAGACTACAAAGCTTTCCCTGTACAAGACGGCATGTGTGGAATAGGTTCTCTCTTTGCTCTTGTTCTTCAGTCTTAGTTTGCAAGCTCATGGACCTTCTAGAAACCAGCAAGTCTCCTTTCATTGGTTCTTCTTCATGTCCCTTTTCTTCTGAGATTTCTGATACTTCATTAGTAGATTCAAACTCTCCATTCTCAAGAAGGATCATGACTCTCTTGTTGGTGCACTCAGTTGCATAATGACATATGTCTTTGCACTTAAAACACACTAGATCACGGGTTCTTGATGTACTAGCTATAACTTTTTCTTTATCTTTGCTGAATATGCTGCTTAGCTTACCCTATTCTTTTTGTGCTGAAAATGTTTACTTTTCTTATGATAACTCGGCTTCTCTTCCTTTTGTTGATTATACTTTTCTGCTCCAAATCCTGATCGAGAGTAATTTCTTCTTTTGAAATGTTGCTCAACTAAGATTGCTTTGTGCAGTATCTCATCTAGATTTTCATAATGTTGCATTTCCACACTGTCTTTGATTTCTCTATTCAATCCTCCTAAGAATCGAGACATAGTGGCTACTTTATCTTCTGATATACTAGCTCTCAACATCAGAAGTTCAATTACCTAGTAATAATCTTCCAAAAAATGTGAGTCTTGGGTTACTCTTCTCAGCTTCTGATGGAGATCATGATGGTAGTGTTTTGGAACAATCCATTTGCGCATAAGAGTCTTCATTTCTAACAAATTTTTAACTTGGATCGCACAACCTCAATGCATAGTCATAAAATTCAGTAGCAGCTACTTGTATCTTCTTAGATTGGGTATATTGTTAACAGTTGAAAACAAGCTTTATTTATTTTTCCATTCCAGACAAGCATCTGGATCAGTATTGCCATACAAACGAGGGATCTTTAGTTTTAGCAAGTTCATCTCTTGAAAACCCTCTTTCTTCTTATGCATGTCTCTGCCTTCTTTGACTACTTCTAGATACTAAACTATGGTTTCCATAGTAGTTGTCAGCTTCTTCCTAAAGAGAGTGGTGAGATTGCTCAGGCTGTTCATGATGTTGATCAGTTTGCTTATGTAGGTGCCTTGTTCTTCTTAATCTTTTTCTTTGACCAGTAGCTTGTTGTTGAAAGAAAGTTCAATATTGTTTTTCCACCTCTTTTGATGTTCTTCCACACTATATTTCAGCATTTGCTTAAAGTAAATAGTCATGGTTTCATAGAATAACTTATTTGTGTTGTTAGCTCCTTCTCCACTTTCTCCTGCCATGGTTTTCTGAGACACAAGAAACAAACAAGCTGTAACTATTTCTTACAAAAACAACACTCCAAGTTTAAGATAGTTCAGTGTCATTGTAGTTTGAATCAATTTTCAGTGTGATAATCAAAACAAATTCAAATATCAAACACACCCTGACAGTTTGAAATCAAGGTATATGAAAGGTTTAACTCACAAAACATATCATATTCAAGATGATTTCAAATTTCTAGCAACCTGAACATTTTAATTATCACAAATCCTTAAACATATCATTTAATACTCAATCTAATATAATCAGATCTCTCAATCTCAGATTGAAAAAGAATTTGCAAGAAGATGAAGAGTCAAAAACAAAATCAGAGAGTAGACTAAGAAAACTTAGTTTTCAGAGAATGCTCTTAAACCACTTAATGTAAAGCTCCCTAAGAATTCTCTTAAACCACTTAATGTAAACCTCCCTAAGAATTCTCTTTAGATGTAATGGATAATCCTTGCTATGCAAATCAGAAGAATCAAGCATACAAGGCATGTGGATCGAATGGTGACACAATAGGGATGAAACATCTCTTAGTGCTCCTAGATTGGTTTTTGGTGGATATGACACACCACAGAAGATCAATCCTTGTTTGGTCTAAACTTAAGAGAAAGGTTTTGATAAAAGATTATATAGCTTCTTATTTATTTCAGCCATGACATATAAAAGAAGAATATTGTACATGCACAGCTTCTTGAAAACACACAAACATTTAAGACAAAAACTGCTCTTATGCCAAACACAACAAACTGAAGGTTAAAATTCAAAATAAAAACATACTTAGATAGTCTTATGACTTTGGCATCATAATACACCATGGACTCAGAGCCGGTCCTACAAATCTAAAGGCTACAAGCCAAAACAAAAAATGTGGCCGAAATGCAGCAAGGGAGTCTCGAACCCAAGACTAGGAAGTGTGGCAATAGCTATGAAAACCACTAGACTAGTAAATATTTTAACAAAAAAAAATTGGCTGAAATTCTAATTATTTATCATGTTATCAGTGGCGGAGCCAGCATCACATTTTAGAGAGGTCATTTACTAAATTATTATGTAAGATTGTTAAAAACGATATTAAAGTGGGTCAAAAGAAAGAATTGGTCTTGAGTTATGGGGGTCAAACTAAAGGTTTTTAACCAAATATTCTAAAAACTACCTAATACTTATAAGTGAAATTCATTTATTATAAAAAAATCAAGGAGGTCAGCTGAACTCCCCTCCACCCACGTAGTTTTGTCACTACATGTTGTGGTCTTCGACTAAACAAGTTTCTTTTCTTTATTTCAGATATCTTTGGAGACATGATTGCTTATGACAATAAGAATAATGTGAGTGTTCTACTTAAGATCTCTTGAGATCTTTAGAATAATCAGAGTAATAGAACGAGATTAAGAGAGTTTTATGCAAAGAGAATGAGAAATGAGAGTGAATGACTAAGAGATTAGGAAACCATTATGTCTAAGAGACTTTAATTACTGTATAATGTTTACAAATGAGGAGATTACAATATATATAGACAGACTACAAAGGGTTTTCACAAATAAGAGAGAGTTGGACGATTGTGTGTAGCCTAGGGAAAGGGGAACGTCTGGTTTGAATTCTCCGATCAGAGACTCCACACGTTTGATCCTTTCAGCATCTTGACTAGATGCTTGGTTACTTTTCAGCCTGTACTAGCTGGCCAAGACGCGCATTTCCTTATCCCTAAACAGTCGTAACCGAGCCAACACCAAACTTTTTTCTCTTTAAGAGTCTTTGACCATATTTCTTCCTTGTGTTGCAATTCACCTTTTTACCTCAGTAACTCATGTGTACAGACACAGTAAGTCCGTACAATTTGCCCTAAGTTTGCACAACCTCAGAATGTGGAAAAAGATCGAGTCTGAAGTTATTTTGGTAGAGTGGTCCATACGGTTGTCCGTACCACTAGCCCTATTTATGCACATTCTCTCCTTCTCTTCTCCTCTTCATGTATACCACTTCTCCATCTCCTATTTAACTCTTCATCTCAACACTACTCACATTTAATTTTCAGTGTTTTCATCTTCGGTTATTAATGTAAATATTTCAAAAGATCTAAATATTTTTATAACTAAAAAAATAAATAAGAATAAAGAAAAACAAAATAGATTTTATTAAAATGGTAAAAGATATTTTCACTCCTATTATTATTATTATATATATATATAGTTTCAAAAAGTTTATTTTATTTTCAGAAGAAAATATTTGCAACTTTTAACTTTTGTACTATTTTGTGATTTTATTATAACCTTGACTATTTTATCTTTTATATTATTTAGTCATAAAAAAGTTTAGTACTATTCTAAATTATTTTTCTTTCTCTTGTTATTGTGACATCATTTAATCATTTGGTCGTTTTGACAGTGTCAAAAAAGTGAATGGTGTCACTATACATGTGTTAAATGATGGTGCCCCACCTGCATGCTCCTCCCACAGTCGCATTTATTATAATGGATAGTTCCATGAAGTTATGATCGTTGGGTTCTCTTGGCAAATCTTCTTTGGTACCTTTTCTTTAAGAACAATCTTATTTTTGTCGCTACGCAACATGTAGCAAGTCCTAGTAAAAGCAAACTCTAGGAGATTGGCATGTTTTGTATATCGTCCTTGCTTGTGGGAATTTTCCGTTTACTAAATCATACTCTCTTTTATCATATCCTTGTACAATGGATCAAAGATGTTGCCATTTTGGAGTAGATGTAATCTATACTAATAAAATAGACTATCTGAGGCTCCAGGAAACGTCTACATCAGCATAAAATCTTTCTCCCAAAAGAAGCCATGTGACATTATTATTAAAAACAAATATAATTAATAAGTAAATATACATTATNCTCTTGGCAAATCTTCTTTGGTACCTTTTCTTTAAGAACAATCTTATTTTTGTCGCTACGCAACATGTAGCAAGTCCTAGTAAAAGCAAACTCTAGGAGATTGGCATGTTTTGTATATCGTCCTTGCTTGTGGGAATTTTCCGTTTCCTAAATCATACTCTCTTTTATCATATCCTTGTACAATGGATCAAAGATGTTGCCATTTTGGAGTAGATGTAATCTATACTAATAAAATAGACTATCTGAGGCTCCAGGAAACGTCTGCATCAGCATAAAATCCTTTCCCCAAAAGAAGCCATGTGACATTATTATTAAAAACAAATATAATTAATAAGTAAATATACATTATTAAAAAAATATAAATAATAAGTAAACATACAATATAAGAAATAGAGATATTACATTAAACATCTATCCTAATATTATCATTAATATAAAAGCATAAAAATTAGAATAAGTAAAGAGAAATTGTCTATGATAGCCTTTTTTAGTTTATTTTTACAAAAATAGCTTTTAATGAGGAAAATGACCAAAATATTTCATTAAAGAGGTATATAAACACTTATAACCTTAGGGTTAACTAATCTAGACTTAGTGTTTAGTGTTAATGGGTAGGGTTTTAGGGGTGAGATTTCAAATATTAAAAAAATAATATATATATATATATATATATATATATATATATATATATATATATATATTAAAATTTTGAGGATCCAGAAAGTGTTCAAATCAGTATAAAATCTTTCTTCCAAAAGAAGCCATGTGATATTATTATTTAAAAACAAAAATAATTAATAAGTAAATATACAATATAAGAAATAGAAATATTATATTAAACAGCTATCACAATATTATCATTTGATATAAAATCAAGAAAATTAGAATAGGTAAAGAGAAATTGTCTAGAATAGCCTTTTTAGTTTATTTTTCACAAAAATAGCTTTCAAAGAGGGGGGGGAGGCGAGAGAGAGAAAAAGCAGTTAGGCGATGAAAAAACGATTGTCTCAACTGCTAACTTCTCTGCAATTTACATTCAACAGTTTTGACTCCGACATTAAACAAGTTCGGTTCGTAATGGTATCTTCAGATTCTCTTTCAAAATTATGCCTTTGTGTCTTTTTCCTCATTCTAATGAAGGCAACTTGCATAATTATATAATGATTCACGGTGCATTGAGTGTTAATCATTTTATCTCTCAATTCACTGTTTTTTATCTCCGACATGGAATTCATAGCCATGATCGACGACAATACAATCTATATGATTGTGTTGAATCCAGATCTAAGTGGTAAAGAACTTATTGTAACCGCTTTGCTCTGGAAACCATTGTCATGGAAACCATCATAGATAGAGTAAGAGAATTGATTCTTTGTTGTATGACGATGTTTTTTCAATCGTTGAAAATTGGCAGATCCAAAATTTACTCCTTTCGAGAGAATCAATGTATTGGATTCTTAATCGATAGATGTCTATAGATCTAAATTGGAGTCTGGTCAATGTTATACAACAAAAAAAGTTGGAGATGGCATCGAAAAATAGAATTGATATTCTATTATCGAAGAAGATAAATCAGAAGAAAGCCTTTGTGAATTTTTATTTTATGTCGTGTAGTGTATTTCTATGTTTAAATTTGCAAATGGTTGCATGTTTATTATTTTATTTGTAACCCTATATTTTATATTAATAAAGTTGTTGTTAAAAAATAGCTTTCAAAGAGAAAAATGATCAAAATAGTTTATTAAAGAGGTAAATATACCCTTATAACCTTATGGTTAACTAATCTAGACTTATGATTAAGAGTTAAGGGATACACTACAAGAAAATAAGGGTTTTTCTCACGGATTTTTTGACCGAATTTTTCTAACCATATAAAACTAACGGTCAATTCCGTCATAAATAACTTATATTCTTGTAGTGGTAGAGTTTTATGGGTGATGTTTCAAATATTAAAAAATAAAAAAAATATTAAAATTTTGAGGCTCCATGAAGTTTTCACATCAGAATAAAACATTTCTTCCAAAAGAAACCATGTGGCATTTTTATTTAAAAACAAAAATAATTAATAAATATATATATATTATAAGAAAATATAAATAATAAGTAAATATATAATATAAGAAATAGAAATATTATATTAAACGTCTATCACAATATTATCATTTGATATAAAATCAAGAAAATTAGAATAAGTAAAGAAAAATTGTCTAGGATAGCCTTTTTAGTTTATTTTCACAAAAATAGCTTTCAAAGAGAAAAATTACCAAATTTTTTCATTAAAGAGGTAAATATATATTTATAACCCTAGGATTACCTAATCTAGACTTATAGTTTAGAGTTAAGGGGTATGGTTTTAGGGGTTGAGTTTCAAATACTAAAAAAAAAAAAATATTAAAATATTGAAGCTCCATGAAGTGTTCACATCAGTATAAAATCTTTCTTTCAAAAGAAGCCATTATATACTAATAAAGGGACTATTTGATGCTTCAGGAAGCTTTCAAATCAGCATAAAATCTTTCTTCCAAAAGAAGTCATGTGGCATATTTATTAAAAAAACAAAAATAATTAATATACAATATAAGAAAATATAAATAATAAGTAAATATACAATATAAGAAATAGAAATATTATATTAAATATTTATCAAAATATTATCATTTGATATAAAATCAAGAAAATTTGAATAAGTAAAGAGAAATTATCTATGATAGCCTTTTTAGTTTTTTTTTCAAAAATAGCCTTCAAAGAGAAAAATGACCAAAATGTTCCATTAAAGAGGTAAAGATAAATTTATAACCCTAGGGAATGTTAAAGAGTATGGTATTAAGGATGGGATTTCAAATATTAAAAAAAAAAAATTGAGGCTCCGGGAAATGTTCACATCAATATAAAATCTTTCTTCCAAAAAAAAACATGTGGCATTATTATTTAAAACAAAAATAATTAATAAGTAAATATACGATATAAAAAATATAAATAATAAGTAAGTATACAATATAAGAAATAGAAATATTACATTAAACATCTATCACAATATTATCATTTGATATAAAATCAAGAAAATTAGAATAAGTAAAGAGAAATTGTCTAGGATAACTCTTTTTAGTTTATTTTCACAAATATAGCTTTCAAAGAGAAAAATGACCAAAATATTTCATTAAAGAGGTAAATATATACTTATAACCTTAGAGTTAACTAATCTAGACTTATGATTTAGAGTTAAGGGGTATGGTTTTAGCTTTTAGGGGTGGGGTTTCAAATAATAAAAAATAAAAAATTAAAATTAAAATTTTGAGGCTCCACGAAGTGTTACATCAATATAAAATCTTTCTTCCAAAAGAAGCTATACGTCATTATTATTTAAAAACAAAATAACTAATAAGTAAATATACAATATAAAAAAATATAAATAATAATTTAATATACAATATAAGAAATATAAATATTACATTAAACATCTGTCACAATATTATCATTTGATTTACAATCAAGAAAATTAGAATAAGTAAAGAGAAAATATCTATTTTTAGTTTATTTTCACAAAATAGCTTTAAAGGAGAAAAATGACCAAAATGTTTCATTAAATAGGTAAATATACACTTATAACCCTAGGGTTAACTAATCTAGATTTAGGGTTTAGAGTTAAGGGTAGGGTTTTAGGGGTGAGATTTCAAATATTAAAAAATAAAAAATAAATATTAAAATTTTCAAAACAAAAATGCTATTTTGATCATTTTGTTTTGAATTCTATTTTTATGATAAAAACTTAAAAACTATTTAAAAGAATTGTCCATCAATAAATATACAATATAAAAAAGTAAACAATAGGTAAATCTATAATTAAGAAATGAAAAAACTAAATTAAACATCTATCTGAAAAATGTACAGTAAAACAAATAATAAGTCTTTAAAGACCGATGAAGTTGAGATACAATATGAATAACAACATTGAATATATTTGCACGCGTTATTTAGAGTGGGTTTTCCATTTAGCGAACTCTAATAATCAGTAGTCAAACTTGAATGATTCATAGTTCCACAGGGTGTTGTACGTATAATTGCAATAACATTCCCATTGTCTTGAAAATTATGTTGCAATTTCAAGTATGTTCTTAAATTGAGTCTGATCTAATGTACATTTGAACTGATAAAAGATCTTGATTGTTGCAGCTACTGCTCCATCATCAGTCTAATGATTCTGCTCAGCTATCCCATGTAAGAAGAAGAAACAAAAATGTAAGAGATAATATGTTTTTAAAAAGTTAGAATCCTAAATGTTTTTTTTGTCATCTTCTCTAGATTGAAATATAAAAAGAAGAAAAGATATGCAGGATTAATGCAGGAGATTATGAGTCATGCATCAAATGCCGCTTTAGAAGTTATAAAAAGCAACAAAGTGAATCAATGCCCAAAATTTCAGGGTGAGTCTAATCAAAATTATTGTAGAACGGTGCAGAAGTGGTGGTAGGGTCATAGTGAGCTATGGTGGTGACGGCAGAGTTGAGTCGCAAGGAGGTGGTGTTGTCACGGATTGGTTGTGATGGTTGTATGACTTAAAAAAAACAGAGACCAGGGCAGTGGAGAGAAGGAAACAAAGTAAATAAGAGAAGGAAGAACATAGTTTCGAGACGGGTTTTTGCATGCGCAATTTTGGTATTTGTCAAGCCACAGAGGTCAGGTCGAATGTGTATATTTACGGAGGACATGTCAAAAAAGGCAGAATAATTGTCGTAGGTATTATCAGAGGTAATACAAAGCCATAATCGTCATTGCTTCTTAGACTTGCTTACAAGAACACAAAAATATGTATGTGAAGACAAATTTGGAAGAGTACGCAAAAATCAGATTAAGATAAGAGCAAAATGCATAAAATCTACATCAGTTTACATTTTATAATTCCAATGTAAATTCCAAGGTAACTATAAAACAATCAGTCAATATTAAAATTTTAATCGGTTTATGGTTCAGTTGGCAAGCAAAGACCAATTTATGAACCAACTAAACTTAATACACAAAATAAACTAAAATAAACTGAATAAACAAAATTTACACATCTGATTTTTTCGTATAAACAACAATATAAACCAATTTCAGTTCAAAATATATATTTTTCAAATGAATAAGAAATAAAAGATATAAAATTAGTGTTATATTTACTAAAGAATAAACTACATATTTAAAATATATTATTTTTTCTATTTATTTGCATACCACGTCCGTAAGGCGGGTAAATCACTAGTATATGTATAATGTGGAGTAAAAGCACATAGCAGAAGTATAAATTATTCTTCATCAGCTTACATCGTACATATATGATTCTTTATATCTGGCAATCTCATAAATAACAAAACAAAATTTTGCATGTTGTTGGCCCTAACTACAACATCAAAATGTGTTTACAAGCCCTATGCCTACCTCTTCTGCGAGTTCGTCCCATACAGGCAGGAGTGTCAAAACCACCAGAATAATTGCAGTCCCGACAAGTGCCTTTCTCCATGTTCCAACTTCGGTCACATCGTTCAGGCATGCTTTCTCGGGTGTTCTCTGTTCAAGAAATTGTACTCTTTTAGAAACAGCTCGTATGGTTGAAGGTACAAAGTTCAGAAATTCTTTGTACCTGGCAGATTAGCACGTAGAGACCCCAAGGAAGTGCCAAAGGGCCACCGAGCTGAAAAGTAGGAAAAAGCAAGGGCAAATAAACTCGCAGGTTCGAGAGGACAAATTATATTAACGCCAAAAAATGGCTCAGAACTGTTGAAATATACCACTCTAAGTCCAAGCATTACATAGGTTGACAGACCAAATGTAACCAGTACATTTTTCCCAAATGCGCCCTGCAAGAAAGCCAACCATGTTTCAGACGTGATGTATATATATATAATGTCAACATTCTCATCCCTTGCATGAATATTTTAGAACCTTTTCAGTCCATAGTTGTTGCTTGGAGAAAGACAATAAATTTGAGAATATATATAATAATTCAACACACTTCAATCAACTGCAGCAAGTTCTAATGACAAGAAATCTTTTCCTTAATACGATTCAGGATTTTTTTTCAGGTTCTGTAACCAAAATTTATACTATGCAATAATATTAGGCATTGACAAATCTACAACCGTTTCAAAGACGAGAGAAGTACCTGTACAGCTCTTCCTCCATCCAAACACCCAACAGGAAGCATATTAAAAGCCGTTGTTGTTAAACCACACCTTAACAGTAAAATTTGAATGTAAGTGAAAGATTGTAACATCTTCTGTTGAATAACAGGGTATAAGAAAAGGCGCTAGACGCTACCATCCAGCAATAACAAGCGGGTGGATAGAAACTGTTGTAGCATGCATAGCTCTGCAATCAACAGATGTTGGAGTTAAGATTTTTTCTGTCTAGGTTGAACAGTCGCTAGCTGTAGAGAGCTTACGCGTATCCCAGGGTTGCTCGGCTGATGAGTCCAAGTAGTAATGAACCTTGGAATAACATGCTGGGAACCTGCACCAGATCGCTAGCTGCATCTGGGTTAGTAGATAGAAACAGACCAACAGCAAACATGGAAACTGAGAGTGCAGCTCCAGCAAATGGACCAGCTAGCGAAATGTCAACTTTTGTGCTTCGGTCGGGAAGAATTGACTTGAACTGTACAAATCAAGTAAGCAGCGCTACTAAGTCAGCCAATAGTCTTATCTTCAATAAATTTTAAGTAGAGAAAAAAAAGATAGTAAAATGTCTTCTTGTAGATGTGAATTTACGTAGAGGGATCAACAGGAGAGATAAGCTCCCTGAACTTGAAAGAGTTGCGCAACAGACATGATGAAGAATACCACCTGTGTGATTGCACCAAAACTGCCGAGTGTAATGTTTGGAATGAAGTAAGGAATGCTAAGCTTTACTTTCTTTGGAACTGCAGCAAGAAAGTGCCCCAATTCCTGCAAAAAAAAAAAAAAAATGAAAAAAAAAAAAAAAAGTAACGAGAGCAAAAGTAAGAAAACCGCCATAACAGTAGAAACACACAAGCTGTAACTTACATGAAACAAAAGAATTCCCAAGACACCATATGCCAAAGGCAATGCAGAATCTACAAATGGATACAAAAGCTCCATATCAGGTGGTTCAACAGCATTTGGATCGGTGAAATACCTTACGACGTCAGGAGGTAAACGGTTAATCTGTCAATCAATTAACTTGCATCAATGCATTTAAGTAATCAGCCACATAAAGCTCCTAGGATAAATGGTGTACCTGAGAAGCAATTCCCAATTCTACAGAGGAACCAATAGTCAGAAGAAACAATATGAACGCAATCACATACTGCCAGAGCGTGGTTGGTCCTGGCTCCGATACTTCTTTACGAAGCAAACCAAAGCTAACTCGTGCCCCGCCCCGTGGATCCGGTCCCTCCGAGTTAGGCTCCTCGATCATGAACAAATTATACTTATCGCCAGCAAGCTCTGCCAGTTTTCTTTGAAGCTTTGCAAAAACATCTTCCCTTTTTCCTCTTAAGTTCCCAAGAAAGAGGATGCCCTCTCCGAGATCCCCAAAGGGTTCTTCTTTGGTCACCCAGAATGTTGAATAGCCAAAAATGTTGTCCTTTATTAACTTGACATCTGCAGGATCTACTCTCTCGGGTCCAAGAAGCTCCATTAGCTTAAAAGAGTCTATTTGGAAGGTGCTGTATGTCGGATCAATAGGCGATTCAGTTGATGGCTGAAAAAAAAGACCCCAACTCCTGTTTAGTTACTTCCTAGTTCCTATTTTTCTATATGCAAATGTGACAGACCCTTAATCCACAAACTTTCAAGTCTCCACTAAAAAAAAAAAAAAAAATGTTTTTTTTCTTTTTGCTTTAAACAAACTACTAAAACCAAGGAAAAGAAGGAAACAAGTTTTGAAAAACTCTTAGCAATGTAAAACCTCAAACAAAAGCATGTTTTTTTTTGTATTTTTCTTTTTGCTTTAAACAAACCACTAAAACCAAGGAAAAGAAGGAAACAAGTTTTGAAAAACTCTTAGCAATGTAAAACATCAAACAAAAGCATGGAAGCTATAACCAATTTGCAAATGAGGTGCCGTCAGTGAATGTTAATTGATTAAGCCCAGGAATGATAATGTGAAAAAGAGTCATTCTTACCATTGAAATCAGAAAAAATGGATTGTAAAATCAGAGACAATAGTGTGAAGAACAATGAGGAAGTATTATTGATTAAACCCAGGAATCATAGTGACAAGAACAAACTGAAATTTGAGGAATACAACACTCAGTTTTACAATTGAAATCAGGACAAAAAGGAAATGTAAAATCAGAGACAAGATTGTGTACCCTTGAAGAAACATAAGGAGTCTTGTCGGAACCGAACTCGTTGCTGCTACTGTTACTTTTCTCGTCTGCATCTTCTTCATGCGAAGCTGTTTCGACAGTTGAATCTCTAATAATCGACGACTTAGTGTCTCTGTTTTCTCCTCCGTCGATTCCTCTTCTACCGTTTTGATCATTGCCTAAACACTTTACACCCTTAAATCCGTTGGTTTCCTCAGGGCTGGAGAAACAGTATCTCTCCCTCAAAGGTGTAGTAACCTTAGGCATTGGTGTCTTCATCTTCTCCCGGAGATTGCAATGAAACGATCGGAATCTGATGTTAGTCGCAGTTGCGAAAGCCACGCTCGTGAGAGTCCCCATCGAGTGGAGATGGAGAAAGCACATGAAATGTTTTAAAAGATAAGGAAAATGGGGGAGAAATCATCTCCAATCTCTTTTGTCCCACAAACAATTCTAAAATATCCTTCATTTAATTTTTTTCTTTTTTAAATAAATTATTTAATCCGAAAATTATGGTAATTACACATATACCCTTAAACCTAAATATACATATCTATCCACTTTTTCTTTTACATCTCCATCTCTCTGCATCTCCAACTTCTTCTCTTTTCTTCCGTCTCGTCTATTACCTCTTTTTTTTTTCTCTCTGGATTTCTCTTTTTTTTTCCTCATTCATAACTTTTATTAGATCTGAATTCTTCATTCAAATATCAATTTTAAGGTTTTTTCATTCTGAATTCAAATAGAATAAACAAGATATGAATCGAGTTAGGATTTCTGGGTTGAGAAAGAATTCTGAGTTTTCTTTGATTTAGGGCTATGCTTGTTCTGGATTTTCGAGTTAGGGTTCTTAAGACGAATTATTAGTTTTCTTTGATTTAGTGTTGTACTTGTTCTGTGTTTTTTTGAGTTAGGGTTCATAATGCGAATTATGGGTTTGTTTTTATTTTAGATTTTTCTTATTTTTGAATTAACGACAGAAGACACAGCAACCGCCAAGATGAAGAAGCATAAACGGTATTGATGAAGAAATATGAGTTTTTCATTTGGGTTTTTCTTTGATCTAGGGTTCTTTTTGTTTTTCTTCAGTTATGAACTTTTATAGATTTTTCTTTATTTAAGTATGTTTCTTATTTATTTACGTCATAGATCTATAATTTTTGTATTTGGTTGTATGTTTCTTTGATTGTATTTGCAGATATGAATTCAATAAAACTTATATAACTTGGTAGAACTGCATCAGTAGAACTAAGTATAATTTATTCAATAGAATTACGTAGAACTTAGTAGAACTACATAGAATTCAGTATAACTACGTAGAACTCAGTACAACTACATAAATATAACTAGTAAAACTCAGTATAACTAGTTGGATCAGTATAATGTAATTGAACCAGTATAACTAGTTAGACCAGTATAACTAGTTGGATCAGTATAACTAGTTAGACCAGTATTACTAGTTAGACCAGTATTACTAGTTGGACAAGTATTACTAGTTCGACTAGTATAACTAGTTGGAACAATATAACATAGTTGGACCAGTTGTACGTCGATAATTAAATTTTAAATTTTTTAAAAATTTGAAAATCAAAATTTTCGAAATTCGAAATTTTGAATTAAAAAATAAAAATAAAAATGAATAAGGGTAAAATTGGGTTTTCATATTTTCATTAAATGATGAAGGATATTGAGATTAATGAATGATATAGTGGATTTGTTTTTGTAGTAGAAGCACATTTGAGGTGATGGCTCGAAAATGGGTGAGCGCTAAAGATAAGATTATACCATACCTAAAGGAGTCTGATCTTGGTTTTGGTTTATCTGTACAAAGTTCGGTTTAGTTTGTTTGGACATCAATTGAATGGAGGAAGACCCAAAAATCTTTGAAAAGCACCTAGAAATTTTGTTGGGAAAATTGCATTTTAAACCTTTAAACTCGCACTTACACACACTTTATCTTGAAATTCACTAATACTTCTAATCTTTAAAAGTAACAATTTTAACATATCAACACTTTGTACTTATTTTCCACCAAAATCTAATTAATACTAAAAGAGCTTATTGAAGCCCTCTTAATCTATCCATGTAGGACTAAAAAATCAACCAATGAGGAGAACATAAAAAAATGCTAGATTTTCCTTCTTATTTTCTAAAATCCTAAGTGTTTTATCTCCTATGGATTCCAGTTTGATAAAACGTTCTGAGTTTCACCTCCTACGCCTTTCATTTTGAGAAAACGTTCCCCTCAATTACATGTCCTTAATTTCACATTTACTCCCTTCCAAGCTTTTTCTATCGTCATTATATGCATAAAATTCAAGGGTTTTAACAAAAAAGTTAATTTTTACCTTATTCCCAGGTCTATTTGCTTACGGATCTGGCTTATTACACTTTTCATGGACCCAAACTGAAGCTTACAATTTTTCCACTGTCTTCTTCGTCTCTCGCCAACCCTTCCTCTACCCACCTCCTAGACGCTTCCCATGTAACGCCCAAAGACCCATATTTATGGCTTCTTTACCCTCATCTCCACTTCAATATAATTCTCTGTTTAAGCCTCCGTTTCAATTCTCTTTTTAAAAGTGGTTCTATATTGTAGTCATATTACAGAGGCTTACTCCATCGAGGAGGACTCTCAGGAGTTGCTCCTCACAACCAATCCCACTGAGGCTTTCCTAAACTTTTGGCCTCCCTATATTTCTCTTCTCTTCTTTGAGATGGAAGAAATTGTGTTTATAAGTTATCTGTTTTTGAAGGCAGAGGGGAATGATGCAAAATATGAGCCACCTGCTAAATAGAAACTTTCTTTTGTCGTTGTTAAGGTACCTAAGACTAACATGGTTCCTCTTCAGAAAGTAAAACATCCTATCATGCGAAGTGCTTTTCCAAAATTATTACTAAGAGGCTCAGGTTGAAGGTGAAGATCTAAGTAACATGAAACTAGATGGTAAGCATATGGTTGGGGGGAGACGGTTGAGTCCCGGAGTGGACCAGGACCGCAATATGATCAAGTCCGGTGGGGGATGAGGATCAGGACACGACCTACTCGGAGATGGACCTATGGTCGGGATGCACAGTCGAGTCCTTAAGTGGACCAGGACCGGAATATGATCATGTCCTAAATGGACCAGGATCGAAATATGACAAAGTCCGGTGATGGACAGAAGTCAAGTTGAGGCGGTTTAGTCTTGTAGAGACTAAGACCGCAATATGGACAAGCTGGGAAAGGCTGTGACTGGTTAAGGAATGATCCAGTAAGTTGTGGCTGGAATCATAAACCTTAGTGTCCGGGAAGGACTTAAGGAAACAAAAGAATCTGTTAGGACTCACGGTAGAGTGAGCGGCCTAAAGATTGGAACATGTTCGCTAGGATTTGGCTGGTGCATCGAGTGGCTTGGAGATTGGTTAAATGTACTAAGACTTGAGTACGCAGTATGTTCCTAGGGACTGAATTTGATCTAGTCATGGACTAAGATCCGAAAAAGAACAAAGTCTAGAGTAGACGATATTCTAAAGAGAGATATGGACTTGGTGTCTATTAGGAACGCAACCTGAGAGTTGGGCCAATGACGCAAGTCATGTCTTGGTATGGGTGCTTGATGGACCCTCGACTGTGGTCAAGGTAGCCAAGTAAGGGTGCCATAAGCGAAAACCATATGGACCACTGGATAAGATTTTGGGTTAAATCCCTATCAAGTGGGAGAGACTTTTTGATATGCTGATCAAAGATGTGATCAGTGAGATAGGACATGGAGGAGATGCAAATGTATTGGTTAGGAAGAATCAATCCAACATGTTCTATGTTCCGGGTGCAAAGGCGCTCAGTTGGAATTTTTGTCATGAGACAAGAGGTCAGCACCACTGCGAGGACGAATCCATCGTAAGTGAGGGAGACTTGTAGTATCCCCGATCCTGGATAGGATCTCCCGGATGGATCATGGTGCAAAGGAGACGGATCATTCAGGTCATATGACCTAAAGACAAGCATGTCACAGTCCAAAAACGGGGTTAAGGAAATCAGATAGTTGGAACTTAACCAAAACAAGGAAGAGGCAAGCTCAAAAGAGTTGCACGAGTAATCCGATAGTTGGACAAGGTCCGAATGAAGCTCAACCAGATAGGTGGAGCTTGGAGGTAGCTCACACAGGTTAGGTCAGCTCACTGAAGCTGGTGGACTAGCTCACTCAGCTGAGGCAGCTAGCAGTCAGCTCATCTCAGCTGGGAGTAGTGTTAGGGTCTTGGACAGTTGGGCTAGTTCGGGTCAAGGTTGGGTAAGCTGGTTGGGTCTTGTGGTCCGTCCGTTGAGCCAATGGCTTGGACAGTCCCTAGGCTCGGAACTGCTGGTGGGCAGTTATAGGCGAAAGGTTGCAAGGGGGAGGCAGTTAAGGCCAAAGGGATGCGATGGAACCAAAGGTGTCCATTCGCTTACCAAATGGTGTCCCTTTGGCCAGGACAGTTATCCACGCCTTCTTCTATATATATGGGACTCTGGGCACGAAAATTTCCATCAGTTTCTCATAGGAAACACAGAGAAAAGTCCAGAGAGACAAAAGAAGAAAGAGAGAGAGAGAGAGATCAACCATAACAAGGCCGATATTGATTGTTTGGTGAATCCGACAAGAAGGATGGCTTGTGAGAAGGAGAGGCCGACCAGTATGGATACAAGAGGAACGCCAGGGCTTCTTCTTCACCCTGAAACACAAAGACAACCAGAGAGAAAAAGGTTAGATGGTCGGATTGAATAATCCCAAACACCGAGAGATGCATTTGAAGGCAACATGGAGACTGTTTTATTGACAATCAAGGGAGAAGTTATGGACGACCCTTTGATGGGTTTTGATCATTGTTGACATCACCCAGGGCCTTATCCATAGCCTTATATCACACACAAATGGTAAGGAAAAAAGAGAGATGGCCGGATTACACTTACAAGGGGCAAGGCAGCCTTAAGGGCAGTTATGCGCAAGAGGCAGTTTTGCGGGCAAACAAAGGGGAAGTTGTGAACGACCCTTTGATGGAGTTTGATCATAGATGATCACGTAATAGTCTTCCTATGTGTATGGGGAACACACACAAATATTCAGGAGAGAAGGGGGAAGGCCGGACTTCACTCTCAATGGCATGAACAACCTTGAAGGTGGATACAGTCCAAAAACTGGTTTCATGGGAGTTCCACGGATGGGAAGAGAGGCACGATCCTTGAATGGATATTATCATTACTGTAAGCATATGATAAGGATTGATAGATGTGTGATCAAGCGAAGTATGGCCGTTCATGATAAGGGATGGCACAAGATCTACAATCATCATTGATAAGTGATCCAGGATGGATCATGGATTGTTGTTGGGTACGATCATGGTGTGAACCATTGATATGGACCATTGAGGAGTCACATGGGAGTCCTAGTATAAGGGGAACCATGTGGAGTGCAAGGTCCAATTCGTCTGGAACCAACAGAAATCAAAAGAGATGAGTAAGGCTAATATTTGTTGGAATGGACCACAAGTATTGAGTTTGTGTGATTGTACAAGAATGCCGTGTGTGATCTGATCATGGGCAAGGATGGACGACCTGATCCTTAGATGATGGATCAAGGTGGATGATCTGATTGATCAAAGGATGCACCGGTTGTAACAGCAAGACTGATCGGTTTCACTGGGACATGGTTCCATGGCCGGTTAGGTATGTGTGAAGACTCATCAGTTCTGAGTCATGTGGGGTGGTTTGTTGATTGACTTGGGATCTGATGGGCATTATTAGTCCATGAGAGGACTTGGCTCCAGAGGAGTGTACTCCTAAGACATGGAGGCACTGAACCATGGCCTTGGCCGGTTCAAGAATGAGGTCCATATGGCCTAGATAGATTCATTGGATTTCGATTATGGGAATCTCTTAGCGAGGATTTTTCAGGAGTTTTAGCGAATTTTAATTAATTTTTGGAGAACTTTTGAAAGTGGCCAGAAATGTATCTAAGACTTCCCAAAGGTTACTTAGTCTGCGGGGATGGTTGGTTGAATGACTAAGTACCAAAGAGAAGGGTTTATGCAGGTATAAGAGAGTTGTACGAGTATACGGGGAGCTGGGCGAAGGTACCTTGCAGCTCGGTTAGCTGGAAAAGAGTAAATGGAACCTCAAGTGAAGTGGTTCAGCTCAGCTAGCTGGATGAGTTAGCTAAACAGCTAAGTCAGCTCGGACAATGAGCTAACAAGCTCTGTGGATGTGGTAAAGATAAGATCTAGCAATGTTTGCTTAGAATTAGATAGAATGGTTTAGGAGAATGGAACCTCTGATTTGTATGACTTGGTTTGGGTTTAGAATGAACCTCTAAGCTAGTTGGTAGTTGAGCAAACTAACCAAGGCTGAGGTTAATTGACCAAACAAGTGTTAGATTGGTTTTAAACCAATGGTTAAGTAGAGAATAATCCGATGCGTATAAGTTGAAATGATCTAAGCTATGAAAAACTAAGGTAGTCTTTAGCTAAGATCATACTAAACCCTCATCTTAAGGGCAAACTATAAAAGGAAAGGTTGAAAAATTAAGAGGTTTGGTCTGTGAATGGAACTGCTCTGATGTCTTTAGCTTGCACATTCACTATTCTTCCGTCTATAGCTCATGAAATATAATTCTCATCTCTGTAGATGCCATACTCATCTTTCTTTTCCCAATGGAAAATCCTCCTGCCTTTAGCATCATAGGCTCTCACACCTTGCTCGAAACAACCATCGATCGATGTTGGGTTGATCCCGTCGATTGATGTTGGGTTGATCCCGTCGATCAATGCTGAACTTTATGAATTATAGGCAGTGGAAGTACAAAGTTTGTGTATTTTCAGAGTGGTGTTGTCGGTCGTCGATACACGCTGTCTGTCGTCGATCGATCTAAGATGTTTAAAAGTGTATGGAACATTACGGGTCGGCTCGTTCTTCTGCACCTCAATGTCGATCGACGCTGTTATAGTTATATAACCTATTTTTTACCAGTTTTAGGCCATGTTATAAGCTCTATTTAGAGTATATTATGTATGACTAGACTAGGTTTTAGAGTATTTACAGATCCAAGTACGTTTTGGAGATATATGAGATACTTGGAGCTTTTGGAGCATTTAGAAGAGAAGAATTTGTAGCTGATCATCTAGGGAGTCGACGAAGCCATCGATCAATGGAATACACTTGGTGTCGACCGATGATAGAAGCTCGAGAGTGATCGATGCAGCACATTTGCCATCGATCGATGATCAAGGCCCAAGTCAAAAAAATGAAAATCCCCTAGACGAGTTTTGACCTAGACTTAGGGTTTATATTTTTGTCTTGAAAAAGTCAGAGAAAGAGAGACAACAGTTAGACAAAAGTTTTACAGAGCATTTTAGTTTCATTTTGTATTAGGAGAGAAATAAGAGACTCCTTCAGAGTCCTCTTGGAACTCTTTTGGTTTTTATATTTTATTTCATAGTTAATCTATTTATTTATGATTTATGTGACAAAGATCATGTCTGAGTAGTTACTAATTAGATTTAGGGTTAAATGATAACAACTATGGATTAACCCAAAAATAGGATTGTTAGGTTAAGTTAATATCAATCAATTGGGTTGTGCTTAATGCTTGTATTCTGGACTAGCTAACTAGGATCTTGATAATAGGACATGGACAACTATGAGAGTAGGTTCTGTGCCATAATAAATTTTGTTGAACTAGGCTGTTAGATACATGCGAGAGCTGGTCTAATAAGTCTGGTGGACTTATCAAATCTCGCCCATACTTCCTTCTGATTTCACCATCGGTCGACACCAGGCCTTAGCCATCGATCGATGGTCGTTCCTTTTGCTCGCATACGAGAGTTAGAGTTTTTTTTTTTTTTTTTTTTGTCAACTGCCCATATAATTTAGATCAAGTGGTGATCAGACGAGCCGATTCTCCAAAGAGCATCTCCGTTTGGGTCTGATATATATGAGAAAAAATATAGTCCCTGGTCCTTGCTTCTTTTGCTAACGCGTCTGCCCGAGTATTTCTACTCCGAGGAATATGAGACAACCTCACATCCTCAAAGTCTTCTTGTAATCTCTGAAACACCTCTATTTCCATCGCAAATATTGGCCAGTCCATCGGGTTTGTAGTCATGTCCACTAGGTCCGAGCAGTCCGTCTTGAACCGGATCGAAGTTATCCTCTTCTCTCTCATACATGAGGTTGCCCAAAGTAAACCTTCCATCTCAGCATGCAAAGCTGAGAGGCTCTTGCTACACGCACGTAATCCAAAAAATTCAGAACCCATTTGATCCTTAAGACTCCACCCTAAGCCACTAACACTGCCATTATTGATCCATGACGCATCAATTTGACAGGTAGGGATTTGGGATATCCAAGGGGGCACTGTCTCAACCTCTGAAGTAGGAGGGTCGTCATGATCCTCGTTTGCTTCCTCCTTTTCGTTAGCTTTTCTCCAACATTCTGCCTCAAGTGACGCATGTTGGAGAGTGTCAATCGGGGATACGACTTTTCCATTAAAGAGTTTGTCGTTCCTCGCCTTCCAAATGTACCAACAGATCCATGGGAAGGTATCAAATTGTGGTCGCAGTGGAGCCACCTCTTTTCTCTTCCAAAACAAAAAGTTCATGTTTTGGTATATAGATGTACTCGGGAAGTAACCTGGAAGGGACGGATAGTCCGATAAGGCCCAAACCTGCAGGGCTGGAGGGCATTCAAAAAGAAGATGATTAATCGATTCCACTGGGCCATCACATCTAGGACAACTCCTATCGGTGCCCATGTGTCTATAAGTGAGCCTTTCTGCCGTCGCCACACAACCTGAGATAGCTTTCCACAGAAAGTGCTTCATCTTACTTGGGGCCTTTATCTTCCACACATGGCTTTGAAGGCATGTGATACTCGGTTCAAAAACCCTTCCATGAGTAAAACTCAACTTGGTCGACCGGAGGAGGTCATAACCGGTTTTAACTGAATACACTCTTGATTTTGTGTGGTTCCAAACATATCTATCCGGAGCAAGAGAGCGAGAAGGTTTTAACCCTAATATCAAAGGGATATCATCTGGATGGAAGAATTCTCGTAAAATTTGGATATTCCACTCTTTGGTATCATTCCTAATGAAGGTCTGAACCGAAAGTTGGGGAAGTCTGTAAACAATATGGTCAGCAGGTCTAGGTGGTCTAGCCACTGAGTCTGGAATCCAAGGCTCACTCCAAACCCTCGTATCTCGCCCCGTACCAATCGTTTTCCTCAAACCCGATATGAGTAGAGGTCTTGAAGCTATGATACTACGCCATCCATAGGATGGTGAATATGATCTTCGGTCTTCCAGCGGAGAAGTGTGATTATAGTACCTCCCTTTTAGAACACGTGCCAATAAGGAATTTGGATAATGAATTAGTCTCCATACTTGTTTTGCAAGAAGTGCTATATTGAAGTCATGGAGATCACGGAAACCTAGTCCCCCCAAATCTTTGGGGGTACAGATCTCGTCCCATGCAATCCAATGTAAACCTCTGCTGTTTTGCTTTGAACTCCACCAAAAATTTGAAGTTATGCTCCTTAATTTATCGATAATGCCTTGTGGAAGCAAGTAGCACGACATCACAAAGGTCGGAACTGCTTGAGCCACATATTTAATCTGAACTTCTTTCCCTCCTTTGGAGAGGAGTCTCGATGACCAAGTGTTGGCACGCCCATTTAATCGATCTTGTACAAAGGAGAAAACTTTCATCTTCGACCCACCGATTTGTTCGGGTAATCCAAGGTATATTCCCATGCCCCCTTCAGAAGAAAAACCTAAAATTGCCTTAATATCTTGCTTCAAAGAACTCTCCACTCGGTTTCCAAAAAACATCGAGGATTTGACGCATTAAGTCTTTGTCCTGATGCCTTCCCGTATATGTCTAGAATGTCCATGATCTCCTTGCATTGGTTTAAAACTGCCTTACAGAAGAAAAGACTGTTATCTGCGAACAGAAGATGGGAGATCCTTGGGCTCGCTCTGGCAACCCGAAGGCCCACAATCTTCTTTTCTGCTTCTGCTCCATGTAAAAGCGAGATCAAAGCCTCCGTACATATGATGAACAAAAAAGGGGAGAGAGGGTCCCCTTGTCTCAAACCTCTCCTAGGTAGTATTCGTCCTCTCGGTTGCCCATTGATTAAGACTTGATATGAGACCGACGTGACACAACACATAATAAGGTCAACCAGTCTTTCATCAAATCCCATCTTTAACATCAAAGCTGCTAGGAAGTTCCATTCCACTCTATCATAAGCTTTGCTCATATCAGTCTTAATCGCCATAAAATCTTTCCTGCATCTCTGGTTCGTCCGTAAGGCATGAAAGTTTTCTTGTGCAATCAGGATGTTGTCGGTAATCAGTCGTTTTGACACAAAGGCAGATTGTGTCTCTGAGATCAAATTCGGGATCACCCTCTTAAGTCTCTTGCAAAGTAGCTTAGATATAATCTTATAGCTCACATTGCAAAGGCTAATAGGTCTGAACTCAGTCATATCCCGGGGTTTCTTCTTTTTAGGAATGAGGCAGATGTTAGTCTGGTTCAGAGCTGTGTCAAAACTGCCTGTCACAAAGAAATCTCGAACAAGTTTGATAATGTCTTGAAGCATCTCACGCCAGAATTTTTGAAACAATTTGCTAGTCATGCCATCTGGCCCGGGTGCTTTGTCTGGGTTGATGTCAAAAAGAGCTCTCCTAATTTCCGGTTCCAACGGTACCTCCAAGAGTAACCTGTTATCCGCATGGGATACTTTTTCGGAAATGAATCGGAGGGAAGCATCTAGCTCTGTTAAAAGGGTCAGAATAGTTAACATTTGAGTTCTAGAATATTTACATTTCCGTGCCTCCTATCCATTATAATTCATAAAGCTTGAAATCCTAGATCTAGCATATTTACATTTATATTTACATCTAGAATATTTTCATATTTGCATTAGTAGCATATTTTCATACTGCATCCTACTTCTTGACAAGGAATATCTCCTTAATCTTATTATTCATTACCAATATATATATTCACCTAGCTTAGTCTTTAGAAATAAGAAATCTATTGTGTGCATTTGCTCTCTGTGGATTCGATCTCTAAGTACTACACCTAATCTCTTTTGGCAAGAGTATTTTAGAGTGTGTTAAGATTAAGGTTAATTTGACAGTTGATTGTTTAGGATATTGATTACCCTGCTAGAACAAAATACACACCATATCAAATTTGGCGCCGTTGCCGGAGAGCATAGATCGCCATTAGATTTAATTTATAGGATTTAGTCTAGGTTTGTTACTGATTTTTAAGTTACTAATAATTTTTCTTTCTCTTGTTTTCAGGTACATGCAAAGAAGCACCATAAGCAACAAAGGACAAGAACTGCTATTACCCTTTGATCCTGACAGAATTGAACGCTCGATCAGTAGATAAAGACGATAAGCATCGATCTTTAGCACTAGAACCTCGTCGACCGACACATCTTCACGGACCGTATCGACCATCATCAAAACTCTACCGTCGACCGATATTGATCACTCAGCATCGACCGACGTCAACCTACATCCATCGATCGACATCAACATACATCCATCGACAGACGCTGACCATTTAGCACCAATCGACGTCAACCAACTCACATCGATCGACAGACACAGACGAGTTCAGATGGTTGCGACTTTGATACTGATTAGGGATGAGAATGGAGACCTGCGTGCCCCTGACGGTCATCTGTGTAATGCAGCATGTCAAAGAATCAAGGAGGTTGGGCAGAGCACCATGTCAACGCATTGATTGATGATGATTTCTGGCAGGATGTTAAGAGAGAAAAGCTCCAAGAAGGAGATTTTTGTGTGGAAAGTTCTATGTCATTCGGCAGTTCGCATTGGTGTCGATCGACACCAGGCAATGACCATCGATTAACAACAGCTCCTGCAGCATCAGTAACTTCGTGTGAATCGACCAACGTTGATTGATACAGGCACGAGATAGCCGACAGACAAAGAGATATAATCATCGATCAACGCGCTCCATTCAGCGTCAATCGACAGATGAGAAAGCCAGTTCGACTACCAAGCATCAATGCCAGTTTGATTGTGCGTCCAACCACGACAGCTTCAACACATAATACTGACACATCTGAGGCCATGGATCTTGATAGAGAAGATGAAGGTCATTCCAAGATGAAGCAAAAGATCCCCAAACATCAACATAGAGAAGTCAATGAAAAAGAGATGGATAGCTTTGTTAAAAGAGTCTCCAAAATTCCTTTAGACATCCTTTTTGATGAAGCTTACTATACACACAGGTTGTGGATATTTTTCAGGCCATCAAGAGAGACATAAGAAGATATAGAGATCATATTCAATCACCTTAGAGAAATGATGAAACATAGTACTTGCCTGAAGAAGAAAAATGACCCTGGGAAGTTTGAAGTGTCATGTTTGATCAAAGGCAACGAATACCCCAGTGCCCTCTGTGATACTGGATCATCAGTAAGCATCATGCCAAAAACTATGGCAAAAGAGCTTAACCTAAAAGTGAAACCCTCCAACGATTCTTTCACATTTGTAGACTGCTCAAAAGTGAACTCAGGAGGGATAGTAAAAGATGTTCCAGTGCAAATCAACAAGACCCTAGTCTCAGTAGATTTCCATGTGATGGACATAGATGTACTCAGGTTTTAACCACTAAAACCAACCGCAAGTGCACAAGAGTGCGCGGTAGTATATAGGGATCGAATTTGTCAGAGACCAAGGTTACACTATAAATCTTCGAGAGAAAAGTCAAGCTAGAACGACATAATTTTGTTTTGATTGTTTCAATTTCAGAAATGTAAATAACATAATGTAAATTAAGTTCCACAGATGAATAAAAACGCTAGGCCATGGGTATTCTCAGGAAAACATAAATCAAGTTATGAATGCTAGACATGGGATTCATATTTAAACCGTTCTCGAACTCAAACAACAAGCATAGTTTAGTTAACTTTCGGTAAACTAAACCCTATGAATTAGAAATCTAAAGATCAACTTCCGTTTTATCTAGAATTCTAATCATGCAATTTAACAAGTTTGAATTGTTCACAAGTTTCCTAACAACGACAGTCGTCGGTTATGAACACTTGTTCATCGAGATTCGTTTCAGGAGTTTAAACAGTAATTTTCGGTGAGTTTAAACAACCTAGAGATCATGAACTAGGTGCGCAGTCTAGTTCAAGCAATAAGATAAATCTAGATGAAGAACCAATGGGATTAACCCCTATCTAACATGTCAATCTCAATGATTTATGGATCCTTTCGATTCACCCTAGCCTAACTGTAGGATTACTCATACATGAAATGAAGAACACAGAGAATAATAGAATGATTCATTGAATAGAAAATGTGAAATCAAATAGGGTTCAGAAAGAGCTTCTCTATCAAGAGTATATATTTCTTCTCCCTAGAGCTTACAATCTCCAAAAGCCAAAAGCAATCCAATGTAAAATGAAAACGTACTGAGAAAAACACTCAGCCACTGCAACAAATAGGGTTCAACACATTTTTCACGAAATCCCTAAACAAAACCAGTTCAAACTTGAATAAAACCGAGAAATTTGGTTTTCTTGCGCGCAGACCGGCTTGGATCGACCACAGGATTGACCGATTCAGGAGTGGATCGGTCGATCTGTATGATGAAGATCGACTCCCTCCTCATTTCGGTCGATCAAAATATGTTCCGCAAATCTGTGCAAAAACGGATCGACCAGGCGATCGATTGATCCAGGAGGGGATCGATCGATCCATGGTATGAGGATTGACTGGTCCTTGCTCGGTGGATCAGAATTTGTCCCGCACAAAAGAGCCGAAATTGCATCTTGGGATCGATCGATCCACTCCCTGGATCGATCGATCCGGCCCTATTTCACACATTCTTCTTTTCTTTGCTCCTTGTGCTCAAAACTCCATCCTAAAGCATTCCTGACCTGAAAAGACTCGATAAACAACAACAAGACTCGAAAAACGGTTGAAAACATGGGTTAGAATATGCTAAAAACGCAATATATCAACTCCCCCAGACTTAGTCTTTTGCTTGTCCTCAAGCAAATTACCATGATCCGAGAAATAGGTTTGAAAACGTGAAAACTCACATATCCTTTAGAACTCTGCGTTACCATTGTCAGTTGTAAGCCACATCTAATCGCACCAACCAAAGAAGGTACTCCATGTACTCGATCTCAGCTTAGCAACCCAACCGTTTTCAGCCCACAACTCATGAGAGTTGTCCAAATTCACCATCACCAACCCCATTTAGAGCTGAACGTGCAGTCTCATCGAGGGAATATTGATCACCAGACACATGGATTCTTACTCATTCAAGTTCTTGATCACACATATAATTTCTTTCCTTTCTCTTTTCTCGCTTCACTCAGTCAATTTCTCCCTACTTTGTAGGGTATCATTTTATTTTTTTTATTGACTGAGTTTATTGGACAGGCTTCTATGAGACACAAGCACTAATGGTGGTTGCCACTAAGCACATAGTTCACTTCTTTTTGACCTTTATTCTTTTCTTTTTGTTTCTCTTTTCATTTTTCATTATTTTTTTTTTTAGGAAGGGAAGAGAAAGGGAAACTATACTCACAAAAACTAGTCTTTTCAGACTTGAATGAGGAGTCTGATTCGATGTATGGCAAGTCCCAAGACAAGAGAAATCAAGTTTATTAGGTGGGGGGTCAGCTTTGGATCCTTCAAACACCCAAACAAGTATGGATGGTAATGGCAGATCAATCCACTTTGGTGTTTTCCACGTTGTACAGTCTGCAGTCATTAGCTGAAAGAATGGTCACTGAAACATTAGATAGACAGCAGCTCCAAGAAAAATTCATAGTTCCAGACTCTTTTTTTTTTTTTTTTATGACTCGATAAAACAGACTGATTTGAAACAAACTGACTCAATAAAACAGACTGATTTGAAACAAACTGACTCAACAAAACAGACTGATTTGAAAAAAACTGACTCAACAAAGAAACACAAGATAACGTTAGTCCTAGAATGTACCCTCCCCCAGACTTATTTCACACCGTCTCGGCGTGAAAAATAGATCCAAAGGAGAATACGACAAATGCAAAAGTACATAAAGATAAAGAAAATGATATAATACAATGGATAGAAAGAGATGATACTGATCACGCATGGTCGTCGGGACTGCAGCTCCTGCTCTGTCCTAGTCCGCGCCTGCGCCTAGGAAGGCGTGCATCAGGGTCTGAATCAGCTGCATCATCAAGGTGTCGGTATCTCTGTGTCCAGCAACATCAGGTATGTTTTCAATGTCTTCAGCAGGTTCGGAAGGCTTGGAAGTCGGCGGAGCGCGGCAACAAGATGGGGGTGGTGGACAACGGACCTTCGCAAGTGCTTCCCAAATGGTCTGCATCATCGTCGAGAGCTTCCCCAATGTATCTGCAGTCCAGGCGAACTGCTGCTGCGGTGTACCATCCAAAGGTGGCGCTGCAGGGTCATATTGTCCCGTGTAAACTGTGAAGTCAGGAGTAGGGTCATGCTCGTCTTCTCTCTGAGCTGGACCTGAAGAAGAAGAACCTCGGCGACGTTTGGGACCCGGTGCAGGAGGTGTGTAGAGAAGCTCAGCTGGAGGCCTGAAGCGCATGTTCTCCACAAATGTCAGAGATGTAATGGAAGGCTGTGGGAACTTGCAGAGAAGGACCTCACCGTCAGGAAGGGTAAACCGGTAGATCTTACCAGGGGAGAGAGTCCTGGTGTTAGTGAGGAACTGAGTATCGAACCTGCCAATAGCATCCAAACAAGGAGTCCTCGAGAGATCGATGTCATGATACTTGAAGATCTGAGTGAGGAGACCACCTATGGATTCATCCAAAGGCTTCTTGAAGTGCTCACGCAGGCCTCGGAACTTCCTAACAAATAGCATATCGGCAAACAGTGCTCCCATGTTAACTAAAAGCTCTGCAGGAGGTTGCTCTCCAAAGTCATAAACTGGCCTGAGAGCTGAAGGTAGCCCATAATGAATGAGTTGTGCCTCATCTCCTGTAAGTGATCATGCTTCCTCTTTTCCTAGCAGAAGATGACCCAAATACTTGGCGCCACTCGTAGAACCGGATTCCTAACCATAGCAAGCTTAGCCTCTTTGGAAACATAGTTTGTCTTGGCTATCTCACTCCATAAAAGACAAGCCTGAGGGAAATCGGGTAGAGAGCACGCCTCATGTTTGGTTTCAAAGCCAAACAATGTACAAAGCTGATGAATGCTCATCTCATAAAGCACTCCATGGATGAGGAAAGTAAGCTTGCCTTCTCTAGCCACCCTGTTTGTCTCTGACTTATAGTGCAGCTCGATGGAGGAAAGAAACTGTATAACCAACTCCGGATAAATGGGTTCAGGATCATAACCAAGAGTTTCAAGCCCCATGTTCTTCCACATCTTCTTGAAATCCCGCACTATTCCCAACTCCTTTGTAGTGTAGTGACAAATGAACTTGGTTGGTTTTAGCGGCATCCTCAGCAAACCATTGTAGAGAAGGTTATGGTAACCACTCCATCCAGCATTGTAATCACGGTAAGTGTAGGGATGAAAGTTCTTCAGAATTGACTTGCTAGTGATGTCCTCTCCTTTGTGTTTCGGAACCTTAGCAAATGGTGTCAACACCGGGCGCGGCCAAGGAGTTGCTGCCTGAATTTCCTCACTATCCGGTTGGACTGAGTTGGATGTATCAGTTGTGTCCACATCCTTAGCGTCTGGTTGTGCTACTGCCTTTTGTTTCTGATTCTTCCTCGAGGTTGACTTACCCATCTTCTGCAATTAAACAAAATTTCGAAAATGAGTTTTCAAAAATATGACAATAAAACACAATTAAACTCATTTCCGATTCTCACTTCTTGCCCACTACCTTTTTTTTTTTCGGAATTATTATTTTTTTTTTGTCAAGAACAAAACCTAAAATCCTAAATCAACACTAAAACTATGAATTAAGGCATGGGTTATGTCTGAAATCATCCCTAATCAACATCTTAACACACAATTCAAGCCAAACAACCCTAAAAAACTCAAAAATTTCACCTTTGCACCTTATATTTTCAAACTCAGAAATGGATTTCGAGTTTCATACCTTTGCAAATCGAATGAGATAGTGACAGATTCAGATAGAGCTCGCAAAATCGTATGGATTAGACCCAAGAATCGTCAAAAACAGAGTGAAATTGAAGAAGTTATGAATTGAAGATTTTGGGACCCTTTTCTCTCTATGAACTCGAATTTGCAAGGGAGAAATGAAAGTTTTTGATCCCAAAATCAAGTTAATAGACTCTGAAATCGTGTTTCTCTGGTTCAAATCAAGTGGGAGTAAACCGTAGAAAACCGAAAAAATTCGATTTGGACTTACCAGGGTCGGGATCGATCGATCCGTGATGGATTGATCCGTGCCCGATCGACTGGGGTCTGTTTGGTCGATCGATTTTACTTCTGCAATTTTGTGGGGTTTTGCGCTTCCTGGATCGACCGAGGCGGATCGACCGGGCAGAAGTGAGATCGATCGATCGCTGTTTGATTAATCGATGGATCGAGTGCGATGTTGGTCCGGTCGATCAAAAAATTTCCCGCAAAAATTGACGCTTCGGGATCGACCATCAGATCGACCGGTGTAGGACCGATCGATCGATCTCGGTCTGGACTTGCCCAAGTTCTTCCCTTTTTTTTTTTTATACCTGCAAAACTAAAAACAAAACCAAAATTCAAATTGAAAGAGAAAATATGAAGAAAATATGTACACATACCAGTGGATTGCCTCCCACCAAGCGCTTGTTTAATATCATTAGCTCGACTTTGGCACCCTCTATGCTAGAGGTGGTTCACCAAGAGAGACAGCTTCTCCCTTAGGGATCTCTGAATAGGCTAGATATGGTTTCAGGCGTTGACCATTAACCACAAATTCACCACCATCATGATTCCACAGCACAATTGCACCATAAGGCTTCACTTCTTTGATCGTGAATGGACCAGACCATCGAGATCTAAGCTTTCCAGGNATCGTGAATGGACCAGACCATCGAGATCTAAGCTTTCCAGGGAACAACTTCAGACGAGAGTTGAAAAGTAGAACCTGATCATTGGCAGTGAAAGTCCTTGGAATGATCTTCTTGTCATGATAAGCTTTAGTGCGCTCCTTGTAGATCTTTGAGTTTTCGAAAGCTAAATTTCTGAACTCATCTAACTCATTGAGTTGAATCATCTTTCTCTCAGCTGCAGATTACATGACATAGTTCATTTGCTTGACTGCCCAAGCTGCCTTGTACTCTAACTCCACTGGAAGATGACATGGTTTTCCATAAACCAGATGAAATGGGGTTGTGCCAATGAGAGTCTTATAGGAGGTTTTGTATGCCCACAAAGCATCATCTAGATTGGTTGACCAATCCTTTCGAGTTGTACCAACTGTTTTCTGGAGGATGTTCTTGATCTCTCTGTTAGAAATCTCAACTTGTCCACTTGTCTGAGGATGGTATGCAGTCGTCACCTTGTGCCTTACACCATTTTTCTTGAGAAGATTCTCAAACACCTTGTTGATAAAGTGTGTTCCTCCATCACTAATCACCACCCTTGGCACTCCAAATCTTGGAAAAATGATGGACTTGAACATCTTTAAAACCACCTTAGCATCATTTGTAGGACTTGCTATTGCCTCTACCCACTTAGAGACATAGTCTACTGAGACGAGAATGAACTGATTGTTGTGGGAGGATGGAAATGGACCCATAAAATCAATGCCCCATACATCAAACACCTCAACTTCCAAGATAAAGTTCTGAGGCATCTCGTTTCTCTTGCTAATGTTTCCTTGTCTCTGACATGCATCACACTTAGAGACAAAGGAATGAGCATCCTTGAACATTTTTGGCCACCAGAAACCAGCCTGTAGAATCTTCGAAACAGTCTTGCTTGCAGCAAAGTGCCCAGCGTAGTTGAAACCATGACAATGGAATAGGATACCTGGAATCTCTTCTTCAGTGACACACCTTCTGAAAACATTGTCAGCACACTGCTTGTACAAAAATGGCTCATCTCAGAAGTAGCGTCTGACATCTTTTAAGAATTTCTTCTTGACATTTCCAGTAAACTTAAGAGGTTCTTGATCTGCAGCTAGGTAGTTGGCAATCTCTGAAAACCAAGGCACCTTTGGAATGCTTGCATCTTTTACTGGCACATATCCATCATTGTATTGGACACTTACTGCATAGACAGTTTCTACCGGAAGAGTATCAGCTAGAGGTAACCCTTCTTCCACCTTCAGTCTAGATAGATGATCTGCAACTCCATTTTCAATTCCTTTCTTGTCTTTGATCACAAGGTCAAACTCCTGCAGTAAGAGAATCCATCGCAGTAACCTCGGTTTTGCATCCTTCTTTGAGAGTAGATATCTCAATGCAGCATGATCGGTGTGGACTATGACCTTGGATCCAACAAGATAGGATCTGAAGTTCTCAAAAGCATAAACAATAGCCAGCAGCTCCTTCTCAGTAGTAGCATAGTTGCATTGTGCATCATCGAGTGTCCTGCTTGCGTAGTAAATGACATGAAGCTTCTTTTCTTTCCTCTGCCCCAAGACAGCCCCCACAACGTAATCACTGGCATCACACATCACCTCGAAAGGCAACTCCCAGTCCGGTGGCTGGACAATTGGTGCACTAACTAGTGCTCCCTTGATGGTATGAAAAGCTTCCAAGCACTCGCTGTTGAAGTGAAACTTAGTGTCCTTGCAGAGAAGACGAGTCAAAGGCCTTGCAATCTTGGAGAAATCATGAATGAACCTCCTGTAAAACCCCGCATGACCCAGAAAACTTCTGATCCCTTTTACTGAATCAGGTGGCTGTAGACTCGTCATCACTTCGATCTTAGCCTTGTCAACTTCGATGCCTTTTTCTGAAATCTTGTGTCCAAGAACAATGCCGTCCCCGACCATGAAGTGGCACTTCTCCCAGTTCAACACCATATCCTTTTCCTCGCACCGCCTAAGTACCCTGCACAGATTAGAAAGACAAACGGAAAACGAAGATCCATAGACAGAGAAATCATCCATGAATACTTCCATTATATCCTCAATCATGTTAGTAAAAATAGACATCATAAACCTCTGGAACGTGGCAGGCGCATTGCACAAACCGAACTGCATTCTGCAATAAGCAAATGTGCCATAAGGACATGTGAATGTGGTTTTCTTCTGATCATCTTGATGAATCGGTATCTGGAAAAACCCTGAATAACCATCTAAAAAGCAGTAGTATGGATGGTTAGCCAATCTTTCAAGCATCTGGTCAATAAATGGCAAAGGAAAATGATCTTTCCTAGTTGCAGCATTCAACTTCCTATAGTCTATACACATTCTATGACCAGTGACAGTTCTAGTGGGAATCAACTTGTTCTTATCATTTCTGATTACTGTTACTCCACCTTTCTTTGGTACAACATGCACGGGACTAACCCATTTACTATCAGAGATAGCATAAATTATTCCAGCTTCCAGAAGTTTCATTATTTCCTTCTTAACAACATCTTTTAGATTCAGGTTTAACCTCCTCTGATGTTCTATAGAATTCCTTGATTCATCTTCTAGATATATCCTATGCATACAAAAATCATGTGATATACCAGGAATGTCATCTAGCGAGTAGCCTATTGCTCTACGAAACTTCCTTAACTCACACAAAAGTTTAGCAGTTTCAACGTTGTTCAGCTCAGCATTGATGATCACATGATAAGTAGAGTTGGGATCAAGAAATGCGTACCTTAGCCCTGCTGGAAGTGTTTTGAGTTCCTCCTTTGGAGCTCTCAGTTCACTCCATGGGTTGAGATGATCCGCAGTAGCTTTTGGTGTAGGTGATTTCCCTTCATCAAGGCTCAGAAAAGCTACCATGTGTGCCATTTGCACCCCATAATTCAACACCTTAGCAAACCCGGTTGTATCCTCATTCAAGTATCCATGCTCACTCTCAGCTAGAGTAAGAGCAATCTCCAGAGGATGATCTCTCAGTAACTCCTCAGTCATTTCCTGATCTTCATCATCTTCTGAAGCATGGTCAATGGAAAAAGTATGACCATCCAGTGTAGGTCTTTTCAGCATTTTATCCACTTCAAACTTCATGATTATGTCTCCCAAATGGAGATCTATCTTGCCTCTCTTCACATCAATGATAGCTCATGCTGTAGCTAAGAATGGACGTCCCAAAATGAGAGGATCTTTAGGCTCTTGATCCAGCTCCAGCACTACAAAATCTGCAGGAATCTTGTAGTTTCCGATCACTACGTCAATGTCCAAAACAACACCAACTGGATATCTCACTGAGCGATCTGCAAAAACTAGCTGGATTTTTGTGGGCTTAAAGTTGGTGAAACCAAGCCTCTTAGCCACAGTGTATGGCATCAAATTCACACTTGATCTCAAATCGCAGAGAGACCTCCTGAAGATAGCACCTTCAATCTCACATGACAATACAAAGCTTCATGGATCTTCCATCTTCTCTGGAACTCTGTTCTGAAGCAGTTTGCTACATCTCTTGGAGATAGACATAACACTCTCCTTAGGAGAAGCCTTGTTTGTCACCAAACTCTTCACATACCTCTTCAAAGCAGGCATCATCTCAACAGCATCCTCGAATGAGAGTTTCACAGTCAATTCGCTAACCATTTCCTTACACTTAGCTGCCTCTAAATCTCTGCGAGATTTCTTTTGTTTCACTGGATATGGCAGTTTTGGTGTGTACACTCGAACTGGAGGAGGTGTGTCTACAGAAACTTTCACAGTCTCCTTCTCAACACTAGCTTCAACCGGTTCAGCAACCTCCACATCCTCTGGCTCAGCAACCTCCACATTTTATGTTTCAACATTCACCACTACTGGTTCTTTAGTCTCCACAGTTCTCCTTTCATTAGGAGGCAACTCTTTACTACTCCTAAGAGTGATAGCATTAACAAACTCATTCCTGGGGTTTTGTTTATTTTTCCCAAGAAGAACTCCAGCAGGTCTTTTGACAGCTTATGCGGTTTGAGCAACTTGAGTGTCGAGCTTCTTCACATGAGCTGAAAGAGATTCCCATTTGTTATTCAGATCCTGGTACATGCTGTCAACCTTAAAGTTGATGTTGTCAACCTTGATATTTATCTCAGAAGCACTCTTTTGCTGGTTGATCATCAGTTGTTGCATCATCAGCTCAATTTTAGATTCTTGAGCAGCTGGGATTGAGTTTCCAGCATTTGATGTGTTCCTGGGTTGGTAGGAGTTCTGTTGTTGCTTCTGCTGGTACCCATGTTGTTGGTAGTTCTGGTTTTGATTTCGGTTTTGTCCTGAGTTCTGTCCACCTTGTTGGTTCTGGTACCCTTGCTGTTGGTAGTTCTGGTTGTACCCTCTATTCTGCCCATTCACATAGTTGACTTCAGCTTGCTGGTCCTCAAGCTCTTTATCAGAGGAAACATGCTGAAATGCTCCCTCTCCATTGTCTTCAACAGAGCTGACCATCTTCTGATCTCTTTGCATAAGCATGCCAATCTTTGCACTCATCTCCTCAAACTTCTTAGTGTCTACAGAGCTGACCTTCCTCGATCTATCATACTCCTCACACTGATTGCTGGAGCTAGCAGCTAGGTTCTCGATCAAAGTGTAAGCTTATTCTTGAGTTTTCGTCATGAAATCCCCATTGCTGGCTGCATTGAGGGAGTTCTTGACATTCCAGTTCACTCCATCGTAGAAGATGTTGAGGATGTGCTCATTTGAGTACCCATGATGTGGGCACTCTCTCAGATACTCTCCAAACCTTTCCCATGCTTCATTCAATGGCTCAGAAGCATTCTGCTGGAAGTTTGTGCTCTTACTTCTTAGGTTAGCTGTCTTGGATTTGGTGTAGAAACTGTCCAAGAACAAAGCTCTGCATTGATCCCAAGTAGTAATAGATCCTGTAGGTTGAGACTTCAGCCATCTCAAAGCTTTATCTCCCAGAGAAAATGCAAATAGTTTGCAACGAAAGTAATCAGCAGGGACCCCATTGGATCTTGTTGTGCTACAGATCTCCTCCAGGTTCTCAATGTGATCCATAGGACTCTCAGAAGGCAGACCATGAAACATGTGCTGCTTGACCAAAGCTATGATCTGAGGTTTGATCTCATAATCCTTCCTGTTGATAGGAGGAGGCTGGATCGCAGACCGGTTCTGATAGAAGGCATGTGGAGTATCAATAGCTCCAATAGGGTGAAGCTGAGGTCTCCTTTGCTCTTGAGCAGGATTGCGCGGTGGAATACCACCACCAGCATTTCCAGCAGGATTGTTAACTTCTTGTTTTAATCCCCAATGTAAAGATTTTGGTTATCTTCCAATCCTTCTGGCAGATCTTCTTGACCGGCCATGTCTCTTCTTCTAGTTCTGTTGTTCTCTCTTTCGATTCTTGCTAGTTCTTTGTTGGAGACAATCACCAGATTCCGCGAACGTTGGCTTCTTGTGCTCATACACCTGAAACACACGCAAGAAAGATAAGAAAGAACGTATTAGTAACAACAAAAATAAAATTCTAGACTAGACTCTAGTCCTAGATTCAAAGGTAACGCTATTGGTCCCCGGCAACGGCGCCAAAAACTTGATGTACTCAGGTTTTAACCACTAAAACCAACCGCAAGTGCACGGGAGTGCGCGGTAGTATATAGGGATCGAATTCCTCAGAGACCAAGGTTACACTACAAATCTTCGAGAGAAAAGTCAAGCTAGAACGATAGGATTTTGTTTTGATTGTTTCAATTTTAGAAATGTAAATAACAGAATATAAATTAAGTTCCACAGATGAATAAAAACGCTAGGCCATGGGTATTCTCAGGAAAACATAAATCAAGTTATGAATGCTAGACAGGGGATTCAGATTTAAACCGTTCTCGAACTCAAACAACAAGCATAGTTTAGTTAACTTTCGGTAAACTAAACCCTATGAATTAGAAATCTAAAGATCAACTTCCGTTTTATCTAGAATTTTAATCATGTAATTTAACAAGTTTGAATTATTCACAAGTTTCCTAACAACGACTGCCGTCGGTTATGAACACTTGTTCATCTAGATTCGTTTCAGGAGTTTAAGCAATCATTTTCGGTGAGTTTAAACAACCTAGAGATCATGAACTAGGTGCGCAGTCCAGTTCAAGCAATAAGATACATCTAGATGAAGAACCAATGGGATTAACCCCTATCTAACATGTCAATCTCAATGATTCATGGATCCCTTCGATTCACCCTAGCCTAACTGTAGGATTACTCAGACATGAAATGAAGAACACAGAGAATAACAGAATGATTCATTGAATAGAAAATGTGAAATCAAATAGGGTTCAGAAAGAGCTTCTCTATCAAGAGTATAGATTTCTTCTCCCTAGAGCTTACAATCTCCAAAAGCCAAAAGCAATCCAATGTAAAATGAAAACGTAGTGAGAAAAACACTCAGCCACTGCAACAAATATGGTTCAACACGTTTTTCACAAAATCCCTAAACAAAACCGGTTCAAACTTGAATAAAACCGAGAAATCTGGTTTTTTTGCGCGCAGACCGGCTTGGATCGACCACGGGATCGACCGATCCAGGAGTGGATCGGTCGATCTGTATGATGAAGATCGACTCCCTCCTCATTTTGGTCGATCGAAATATGTTCTGCAAATCTGTGCAAAAACGGATCGACCAGGTGATCGATCGATCCAGAAGGGGATCAATCGATCCATGGTATGAGGATCGACTGGTCCTTGCTCGGTCGATTGGAATTTGTCCCGCACAAAAGAGCCAAAATTGCATCTTGGGATCGATCGATCAGGCCCTATTTCACACATTTTTCTTTACTTGCTCCTTGTGCTTAAAACTCCATCCTAAAGCATTCCTGACCTGAAAAGACTCGATAAACAACAACAGGACTCGAAAAACGGTTGAAAACATGGGTTAGAATATGCTAAAAACGCAATATATCAGACATCTAGATTGATTGGAATTTTTCACTACTACTTGGGTGAGCATTTATGGCTACAGTGAGAACCATCTGCGATATGAAGCAAAACATGTTGTATCTATCCCTAATTGATCAAAACTTTTTCAATGAACCTGTTAAGAATAAGAACAAAGCTATCCTGATTGAGTTGTCTAATAATGCATCAATAGGTTGTGTTTTTCTGATTCTGCAACTTTTAGACCTTTCAACTTCTATGGTCGAATCTCTTCCAAATCTAAAACCTGTTAAAATCGTGTTCATCTGAGTCTAGTCTACCTAGAACCAGTGTTGAAAATGCTATTAAACAAAAATTACATCATAAATCATTTTAGGGTTCATCGAGATCATTGAGTCTTGTTCTGAGATTTCAATTTTATTGATCTTATTGGCAGTCTGTGTTTCAAATCTAATATTTTATTTTTGCAGTAATCTATTTATGTGATCTCTTTTACTGGTTTTTGTGTTTGGAAATTGACAGGAACCATGGATGAAACAAGCACATCAACCCAGAGAATGGATAAACTTCTACTGGAGGTGTTAACAACACAAATGTCTACTTTGATGGATCAGAAACTAGAAAACTTCAGAACTAAACAAGAGAGGTCTAGAAGGAGTCCAAACCAATCTGCCTCAGAAAGCTATTATAGTCATTCCAACATAACCAATGTCTCAAAAAGAAGGAGACATGAAGGAGAAGAAAGGGCACAAACCAGTGATCCACTAGGAGGGTTGAAACTGAAGATCCCTGAGTTTAAAGGCACTGCTGATCCAGAAGAGTATCTAGAGTCGGAAAAGAAAATTGAATTTGTGTTCAATTGCAGAGATTACACTCAAGAGTACAAGATGAAGCTTGCTCCTAAGAGTTCAAAAAGTATGCTTTAAGTTGGTGGGATAACTTTGTTACAGCAAGAAGAAGGGTTGGTGATTTTTCTGTTGAAACTTGGAATCAAATGAAGGTGATTATGTGGAGAATATTTGTACCAAGCCATTATCACAAAGAGCTGCACTTGAAGCTCAGAACATTGTCTCAAGGAAATAGATTAGTTGAGGAGTATTACAAGGAGATGTAAACTCTTATGCTGAGAGCTGACATACAAGAAGACAGAGAAGCAACTATGGCTAGATTCATGGGTGTTTTAAACCGAGAGATCATGGATACAGAAGTATATCATCATGTCGAGATGGAAGAACTTCTACACAAGGCAATTATGTTTGAACATCAACTAAAATGAAGAAGTAACAAGCCTAGCTATTGAGCCACCAAGACACACTACCATAAGGCGACAAGACTAGAGAATTCAAATCTTTCTCCCAGCCTAAAGTAGAAGAGCAGAGCATTAAGAGAAATGAAGTAGCACTGCATCTAAAAACAGAGATATCCAGTGCTATAAGTATAAAGGTTATGGACAGTATGCCAGTAGCTGCTCCAACAAAAGAGTATTCTTCATTAGGGAGAATGGAGAGATTGAATCATAAGAAGAAGAACCATCTGAGTCTGAAGAAGAAAGAGTGGAAATGCCATCTCGTGGATATTTACTTGTCTCACGAAGAACGTTGAATCTACAAGCCAAGACTGTTGGAGATGAACAAAGAGAAAATATGTTTCATACTCGCTGTATGGTACAAGGCAAGGTGTGTAGTTTGGTGATAGATGGAGGAAGTTGTACCAATATTGCAAGTGAAACAATGGTGGAAAAACTTGGTTTGGAGGTGATGAGGCGACCAACAGCTTACAAGTTACAACGGCTTGATGACGAGGGAGAACTGGAAGTAAGGAATCAGGTCAAGGTACCATTGTCCATTGGGAAATATGAGGATGAAATATTGTGTGATGTATTGCCAATGGATGCTGGACACATTCTGCTTGGAAGACCTTGGCATTCAGATAGAAGAGTTGTTCATGATGGCTTCAGCAATAGGTACTCATTTGACTTCAAAGGAAAGAAGACTGTTCTAGTTCCTTTGACACCACAAGAAGTCCATCTCGATCAGATACAGCCTTAAAAAAGAACAAAGCTCCATCAGAATCAAAAGGCAAACAACCGGCTAATCTGTTGCTTTATAAGCCAAAGGAAAGTCACTTCCCTCACTTATTGTTTGTGCTTAATGATTGTTTTAATATAACAAGGTCAATGCAGGACATTCCTAGAAAAAATCAACTACTCTTGCAGGAGTTCAAGGATGTATTTCCAGAAGAAAATCTACAAGGCTTTCCACCAATCAGAGGAATAGAGCACCAAATCGATTTTATTCCAGGAGCTTCACTTCCAAACAAGCCAGCCTATAGAACTAACCCTTTGGAGACCAAGGAACTACAGCAACAAGTCACTGAACTTATGGATAAAGGTCATATCCGTGAGAGCATGAGTCCATGTGCAGTTCCAGTCTTGCTTGTACCGAAGAAAGATGGCAGCTGGAGAATATGAGTTGATTGCAGAGCCATCAACAATATTACTGTAAAGTATTGACATCCCATTCCTAGATTAGATTATATTCTTGATGTGTTGCATGGTTCTAGCAACTTTTCTAAGGTTGATTTGAAAAGTGGATATTACCAGATTAGACTGAAAGAGGGTGATGAGTGAAAAACTGTATTTAAAACGAAACATGGACTATATGAATGGTTTGTAATGCCATTTGGGTTAACTAATGCACCTATTACTTTCATGAGGCTAATAAACTATGTTCTTAGGTCATTTATAGGTCATTTTGTTGTGGTTAACTTTGAGGAAATTCTAATCTACATTAAAGATTTGGATGAGCATATTGAGCATCTTAGAAAGGTTCTAGAAGTGCTGAGAGAGGAATCCTTGTTTGCTAACTTAAAGAAATATACCTTTGGAACAGATAACCTTGTCTTTTTAGGTTTTGTTGTGAGTGAAGATGGAATCAAGTTTGATGAAAAAAAGATCAAAGCTATCAAAGAATGACCAAGTCCGAAAACAGTTGGTGAAGTGAGAAGCTTTCATAGTCTAGTCGGTTTCTACATAAGATTTTTGTCAAGGATTTTAGTACTTTGGCTGCACCACTAACTGAAGTAATCAAGAAGAACGTTTGGTTCAAGCACAGAAGGAAACATTTCAAGCTCTACAAAAAGATGTGAATTGTATCATTAAAATTGTATCACAAAATTAAATGATACAATTTCCATCATTTATTTGTAAATCATAGAAAATATAGATAATTTAGCATCAGTTATAACAACCAATGTCATTAATAATAAAGGGAAAATTACCAAAATTGACCTAAAACTTGATTTTAAATGCAAATCTAAACCTCTACTTGAATGAAATACAAAAGTAACCCAAACCAAACAAAAAAAACAGTGTAAAATTGCCAAAAGCCCCTTATGACCAAACAAAAAAACAGTGTGTTTTTACGAATTTAACCCCAGTAAGTCGTCTGCGCAATTTCTTAGATCTTCTGCGAGACGACTTTGTGGACGACTTCCTGAAAGTCGTCTAGAATTTTTCCTGGACGACTTCCTGGAAGTCGTCTGGAAGAGTAAGTCTTAAAAATAATTTATAAATTTTTTGAAAAATATTTTGACAGGGGAAAAATATTTATAATTACATTATAAACATTTTTAAATGATATAAATTAAGATCTAGTTAAATTGAATTGATTTAAACCTAGATGAGATGAATGAAGTAAGTGACGGTATTAGTTGGTTAAGGGTTTGGTGACATATGTTGTAGTATTGTATGTACATTTAGGGGTAAGAGGTTGGAAGCTTAACTTTTCTCCTGGAAATTTTATATTTGAGCTATATGTGTTTAGATTTGTGTATATTAAACACTTTTAAAGTTGATATTAAGTTTAACGAAATGTTTAAATGTTATTTTGTTAGTTATTTGAGTTAGGTTTTATATTATAGGGTTTCAGACGACTTCCTGGAAATCGTCCAGTTTTTAGACGACTTACCCGGAAGTCGTCCAAACCGTACATAACTTTTACTTTTACCAAATTACATTTATCTAACGACTTTTTTTACCGAAAATATAAATAGTTATTTTTGAACTGTTATTTTCACTGTTTACTAAGAAAAAAAAAAAGAAACCCTAGCCGTTTTCTCTCCAAGGCGATTTCGAAGGCGATTTTTCTGTCGAAACCGTAATCGTCTTCCGTCGACACCTCTAGTCATTTTCCGTCGATCTCACTACCGGTAACCTCGTTTCTGCCGTCGAATATCGTTTCTCCACCATGTCCGAGGAAGAGTAACCTAACCCTCTTCAATTTTTTCCAGATCTAAACGTTTGCGTTTCGTTAAACTTCGCCGTCGATCTCACCACCGGTAAGTTCTTCCTCCTTGCCGTCGTTCAGTGTTTTGCTTAAGGAGAATCGTTTTCACCGCCGTAAACCCTAATTTTTATAGTCTTACCTCTTATCTCCCTTCTTGTTTTGCAGATCACTGTTGTCGTTGACGACCAATACTTCTTCACCTCCGACTGTAAGTTCATCCATTTGTAGCCGTTCAATCTATTTAGTTACTACAAACGTCAGATCTATAGGTTTAACACGATTTTCAGATCTGTAGGTTTAACACGATGTTCCAGAAGACTTCCTGGTAAGTCGTCTTGTTCCAGATGACTTCCAGATAAGTCGTATTGTACCAGACGACTTTCAGATAAGTCGTCTAGTACCAGACGACTTATCTGAAAGTCTTCTTACCTAGACGACTTACAAAGAAGTCATCTACACACATCCTACCTAGACGACTTACCAGGAAGTCTTCTACCCCCTAAATTTACTAGTTTATAAACCTTTCTCTGTTTGGTTTTGTTTGTGTTTGAGATGTTGGTTTTGATTGTTTTGCAGACTAAAAATGGATTTACCAGAACTCTCGAAGAGGTTATTTACCTTAGGGAAAGAGCCCGAACGAGTCAAAAGCATTTCGTATCATACTGATGATACAAAGTTGTTTACTGCCATTAGGGGTGCTCTATATCCAGACGAATACCATGAGCTGAGGGACTCAAAGTTGGGAGTCTTCCTCAAGTTCAAGGAGCTGAATTTTGCTTGGACATCAAGACTGGTTCACTTTATGCTCTGTTTCAAGCTTGACATCAAGAAGAAGTATGAGCTTTGGTGTCTTGTTGGTCCGCAACAGGCGAGGTTTTCTCTGATTGAGTTTGAACACCTCACTGGTCTCAACTGCGATTACGTTGAGAACCTCGAAAATCCGAGGTGTGAGGTTACGGAGGAGACGATTGCTTTCTGGCAGCTTCTGGGTGTTGGTATCGATGTTGGTCCTACTACGGAGCATATAATAGCAGCATGTAAGAGATGCTCAAAGTGGTCTCGGGATGATCGGATGCGGCTGGGATACCTAGCCATCTTCACATGATTCATTGAAGGAAGAAAGTTCTCAACTGTAACTCGGGCTAGTCTTGCAAGGCTAGTGATGGATTTAGAAGAGTTTGAAAATTATCCATGGGGGAGAGTCGCGTTCAAGGTGCTGATGGACTCACTGTGGAATAAAGATTTAACAAAATCTTATACTATTGGTGGGTTTGTACAAGTGATCCAGGTGTGGGTGTACTATGCTCTGCCAGAATTCGGAGCTGAGTATGGTCATCCCGTACAAAACAAACCGTCTCCACCTCTGCTGGTTTACAATGGTGGCAAAGGACGCAGATTTTTTAAAAATGCCATCAGAAGACATGTAATTCCATCAGAAGACTTATAACATACTATAGTTTAGTCTTCTGGTACGTCTTCTAGTCAGAAGACTTACCAGACGACTTAACTATAAGTCTTCTTACCAGACGACTTACAGACGACTTAACTATAAGTCGTATGTAAGTCGTCTGGTGAGAAGACTTATAGTTAAGTCGTGTGGTAAGTCGTCTGTAAGTCGTCTGTAAGTCGTCTGTAAGTCTTCTAAGTTTATATTTTATTTTTTCTGCAGAGTGTAGTGCTGAATTTTGTGAAGAAGAAGGACATTAATGAAATGTGGCCAAAATGGGACCATGATGTAGAGGATAAGGCCGCAGACCACATTGTCGAAGTTATGTGGAATGGGAATCATCACTGGACCATGGAATGCTGGGAAGTCGTCGGTGCTACCTTGGGGTCCAATCAAAAGTCTGTAGTCGTGTATGCTAACAATGAAGAGGGTTATGTGAAGGAAGAGACTATTGTGAAGGAAGAGAGACCTCGAAAGAAAGCTCGCAAAGACACTACTGCGAAGGCAGAAGAGTCTCCTCGAGAGGCAGAAGAGACTCCTCGAGAGGTAGGGGAGGTTCCTGTGGGTTGGATTACCCATGAAGTTTTTGAAAATGGGATGAAGCAGATGGCTGATGTCATGAGGGATGGTTTTGGGATGATCCTTAGGGAGATCAAACATGTTGCCGATAGGGTCAAAGTTGTTGCCGAAGCGCTGGAGCAGCTTGCCAAAAGCACCAAAGGAACTGCTTCTAATGAGCCTCCTCACACCCCTTATGAACTCCCTAAACGCACGGACGAATTCGGGGTTAGTACCTCTCCCAGAAAAAAAACCGGAAGAACTTCTAAGAAATATAGTAGGAAAAAATATTACGGTTCAAATTTTATAAAATATTATGGTTCTTTGTTTTTCTCAATGTTCATTGCAATCTGGTGAGACGACTTACCAGACGACTTACCAGAGTTGGATCAATACTCGAGAAGACTTCCTGGAAGTCTTCTGTTAAGTCGACTGTTAAGTCGTCTGGTTTTTATTCTTTTGGGTTAAGATTTTAAGTCATCTTCTTTGGTTCACTTGCAGAGTGAAAGTGTAAATCGGGAGAAAGGAGACCCGAGTGTGTCCAAAGAAGACACTGAGATGAAAGAGGCCGAAGAGGCCAATGCATTCAAAGAGGCCGAAGAGGCGAAGGCCAATGCAGCTAAAGAGGCCGATGCAGCTAAAGAGGCCGATGCAGCTAAAGAGGCCGAAGAGGCCAAGACCAAAGCAGCTAAAGCAGCTAAAGAGGCCGATGCATCTAAAGCAGCTAAAGAGGCCAAAGCACTCAAAGAGGCCAAAGCAACCAAAGCAACCAAAGTAGTCAGAGATGCTAAAGCAGCCAAAGAGGCTAGAGATGCCAAATCGACCAAAGATGCCAAAGCAGTAAAAGAGGCCAGAGAGGCCAAAGAGGCTAGAGATGCAGAAGAGGCCAAAGAGGTGAAAGATGCCGAGGAAGGCAAAGCATCTGAAGGGAGTATTGTGATAATAGACAAGCCAAAACCAACTGCTTCAGATATAGAGACCGAGGAAGCTAGAAGGCTTTCAAAGAGTGAGGCTGGTTTGGCAAATGTCAGGGCAAGGAGTGAACAAGAGAGGAAGCTAGCTTCCTCACAGCAATCTCCTTTTCAGGGAAACAACACAGCCAAAATTATCATTTCAAACAAGAAAATTGGACGTGGCTACGATCCTTTTGCATTACCTGTTGACAAGCGCAAAACTTCAGCGCTTACCGATATGCTGAAGAAAGATAGGTAAGTCTTCTTTCTTGGACGACTTACCAGACGACCAAAATCATGATTGCTTATGTACTTTTGGTGTTTGCAGATTTTATAGAACAACTCCTAAAAAGAAACCACCGGGATGTCCAAGTCTCTGGTATTGGACCCTCCGAACCCTCTTGGAATGGCTTACCGACTCTGTAAGTGTCTACACAGCTGCTGAGACTTAACTAGACTTAACTAAGTCTTCTAACTTAGACGACTTACCAGACAACTTCCAGGAAGTTGTCTAGTTGGACGACTTACTAGACGACTTCCTGGAAGTCGTCTAGTTGGACGACTTACCAGACGACTTCCTGTAAGTCGTCTGGTAAGTCGTCTGGGAAGCCGTCCATGTTAGAAGACCTAGTTAAGTCTTCCATATTTGTTAAGTCGTCTGACTTTTATTCTTTTTCATTGCAGCATATGGATGCTTTTATCAATGTGCTGAGGAAACGGTACACCAATGATCCACATATGTTTAGGAGTGAAAGAATGTGTATTCTTGATCATGCCTTTGCACAATGGTGGATGAGCAAATACCCGGATTGGGTGAGTTCGAAGCCGGATACAAACGGTTTAGGAAGAAGGCTTCCTGGGGGGGGCGTGGGATTTATACGGAGGCGTTGTACCATCATTTTGCCAGACAAACAAGATTTGGGGGATATATGTCGATGATATATATGCGCCAGTGAACTACAAGAACAGTCATTGAACTACAAGAACAAGATTTGTTGGATGTATTAGAAAAGCACAGCTGGAACAGGTAATGGCGCCTTTTGTCAATATGGTCCCTTATTTGCTTGTTGAGTGCGCTGCGACAGTGGAAGAACGTTGCAAATACTCACTGGAGCCATTCACGTATGAGGTTGCGAATGCACCTCAGTGTGAAAGTGGAGAGTGTGGCCTCTTCGCCTTGAAGTATATTGAATGTCATGCACTTGGCTTTCCATTTTCTGGTTCCCTGAATCCCAAGAACAACAAGGCTATTAGGGAGAAGATGGCGGTGGATATATTTGAAGAGATCCCCGACGCCCATCAAACAGAGATAACTGACGCTGATGTCAACCAGGGCTTGTATGATTAGAAGACTTGCCTGTAAGTCGTCTACTACCAGACGACTTATGTGGAAGTCTTCTAACCCTAACCCAAAACTGAAAAACTTATTTCGTATATATTTGTAAGTTTATTTTGGATTTTGTATTCATAACAAGATCATTGTATATATTTGCAAGTTCGAATTATTTTATGTTCTGTATTCATAACAAGATCATAACAAGATCATAATAACATTCATAACAAGATCATAATAAGAAGATAAAAGACGACATACAGACAACATACATACGGCATACAGACGACATACAGACGACATACAGACGACTTCCAGACGACTTCCAGACGACTTCCACCAGAAGAATTCCACCAGACGACATACAAACGACATACATACGACTTCCAGACGACTTCCACCAGAAGAATTCCACCAGAGGACATACAGACGACTTCCAGACGACTACCACCAGACGACATACAGACGACTTCCGGACGACTACCAGACGACTTCCACCAGACGACATACATACGACTTCCAGACGACTTCAAGACGACTTTCAGACGACTTCCACCAGAATACTTCCACCAGACGACTTCCAGACGACTACATACAGACGACTTGCGCCAGACAACTTCCAGACGACTTCCAGACGACTTCCAGACGACTTCCAGAAGTCGTCTAGAAGATCAGTTCTCGCAATGTGGAGTTGTATGACCTGTTTCTTTGCAGTTTGAACATCTATAAACCATGTGTTGCTTCCTAGGTTTGTGTCCTCTCATCCTGGAAAGCTCCAACCAAGATTACCATCTTGATTTCTTTTGTCTTCCCGGTGGACGCTTTACATTCGGTGGAAGACATTTCCTTGCCTTAACTTCTCCAGCAGGAGGATATATATTTTGTGAGTATCCTGCAAACAAAGTATCCTTTGAGTAGAACGATGACACTAGGGTAGAAATATGCAATCCATCATGATTTCCAGCTGCTATGGCATGTGAGCAAGGTATTTTCTCCACTGCATATACACCACAATCACACTTTCCATGTTCCAAATCAGCAATACAGTTTCGGATACCTCCTGTTACAAAGAATCGCCATCCATCGATTGGTTGGACGGTCAAATGATCCGCTAGCTCTGAACGAACCGCCAATAAGCTTTTAACTTTTCGGCTATGTTCATATGTGAGACTCAAAGCATCTTCTCTTCTTTTCCAATACCACCTTCCTAGCTTCTCCCTTATAAACTCCAAAAGAAATAGTATGGGAAATCCTCTTGCTTTTTTGAGTGCAGAATTAATAGATTCAGCGATGTTGCTCGTTTTAATGTTGAACCTTTCTCCTTGACAATGAATCCTTGACCATAGAGCCACGTCGGCTTCCTCCAAATATGTTGCAAGAGCCGGGTTTGCACTCTGTATCTCGTCCATGTACCGATTAAAATCGTCAAGTGTATGAGCATACGCATCACCTTTGACCAAGTATAAGAGATGCTTTCCCTTAAAGTTTTTGACAATGTTATGTTGTAGGTGATAATAACATATTCCCCGGGTTGCCCAAGGAAGCACTTTGTCACAAGCCTTTATAATGCTTATGTGCCGGTCAGAGACTATCACCAAAGCAAACTGATCAGTTATACAAGTCGTCAATTTCGTGAAAAACCATTCCCAAGAATCTTCATTTTCAGCATCTACAATTCCAAAAGCAAACGGAAATATCTGAAAATTGGCATCTTGTGCAGCTGCTACTAACATAACACCTCCATAATTCCCACTTAGGTGAGTCCCATCCACCACAATGACCCTTCTTTGAAACTGAAATCCAACAATAGAAGCTCCAAAAGATAAAAATAGATACTTAAATCTACTCTCAGAATCAAGTTCTATACTAGTGATAAAACCCGGATTTGATAATTCAATTTGCTCCAAATATGAATCCAAACGCTCATACCCATCTTCTGTTGATCCTCTCACCAATTCTTGCGCATATAACAATGCTCTGTATGAGGTGGTGTAATCTAGAGTCATGCCAAACATATTTTTCCTCGCATCTTTGATATGTGTCGGATTCAACCCATCAATGATTCCAACGCGATCGATGAAAAGCCTACCAATATACTTCGGAGTACAATGTTTCCGCACAGCCAGTCGGTCCGAAACCGAACATGTATGAGTGCTCAGATACTTGGTTACCCAAAACGTGTTTGTTCCATGTTTCACACTAGCTCTAAGTTTCCATCCACACCCATTAACACGACAAGTTGCCACAAATAGAGTTTTTGTTGACTTGAATATTCTGAAGGAGAACTTACGCTTCACCGCTATCAATCGCAACGCTGAAACTAGTGCATCTTTGCTAACAAAACTCTGGTTGACATAAATATTGGTGGCATTCGAGCTTCCTCCTTCACTACCATATGTCTCTTTCAGATCCTCAAAACATATATTATCTTCTTCATCCTCTTCCTTATCCTCATCCTCGCTATAATCTTCACCAAGATCTTCCGCTTTAATATCCTCCTCCCAATCATCATTTTCAGCTTCATGCAAGTTAACATCCTTCTCCCAATCATCATTTTCAGCTTCAGGCAAGTGAACATCGTCCTCCCAATCATCATTTTCAGCTTCAGGCAAGTTACATCCTCCTCCCAATCATCATTTTCAACCACCTCATCATCTTCTTCCAATTTCTCTGAAATTTTATTAGAATCTTCAGCTTCTATAACCGTTTTCAGCTTCATTCGGCTTGAAACAGAAAGACGTACATCATGCATTTTAGTGATCTCGATCAAGTTTCGAACTTGTCTATCACTTGTAACATGAATAGGAGGAGTGTTTTGATGCATCATTGCTTCTGGTAATAAGTAGGTTAACTCCACAACCTCTGCTTCCATGTTATAATCTTCTACAACCATTTCAACAAGTTCAGCATGTGTAGAACCTTCACTCAAAAAGAATATTCTCGCTCCTTTAGCTTTATCAACCACAAAATCCCAAGAGTCGTCTTTCACTGACCATTCTCCGTATACTACAGGTATAAGACGTATCATCTGCAGCAGAGAATCAAATTAAATCACATTAGCAAACATAGAAAAGCAATTCAAAAAAGTTAAGAGAGACGACTTGGAAGACTTCCAGGAAATCGTCCGAGTGGGCGACTTCCTGGAAGTCGTCTACTATAAACAAAAGGTTAATAACAAGTATGTTGGTAAGCTCATAAATATCACCAATTAAGTTATAAATTTCATTCAGTAGACGCAATATTGACTAATATACATGAATTAACAAGAAAATATTATAAATCCATTAAAATATTTGAAAAAATGAAAGTTTATTAATGATTGACCTAGGCAACTGCTCTGGAAGTCGTCCGTTTAGGTCATTTTTGCAATTGAATATTTATAAAGGAAGACTTAAAGTGAGGTCGTCCAGTCAGACGGCTTCCAAATAAGTCGTCCTTTGTTAAAAAAAGATCAAAATTTATTCAGAGTTGTCTGGAATAAACAGGTTACTTTTGCAATTGACCGAATTGTGTCGGAAAGTTGACTGGCCAGAGACGACTTACATGTAAGTCGTCAATCCGACGACTTCCATGTAAGTCGTCAATCCGACGACTTCCATGTAAGTCGTAAATCCGACGACTTCCATGTAAGTCGTCAATCCGACGACTTCCATATAAGTCGTCTAACATTATCTCAGAATGTTGACTCGGTTGAGACGAATTCCAGACGACTTCCAGGTAAGTCGACTTAGGTTACTTTTGCAATTGATAATTTAAACTTAGATATTTAATTTTAAATAGACGACTTCCAGGAAGTCGTCCATTGGACGACTTCCGGGAAGTCGTCTGTCGAAACTAAAGGTTTGACCAGATTCTCATCTAAAAAATTCGGACGTTACTTTTTGTTCGACAGATGACTTACCTGGTAGTCGTCTACTTAAAATTAAATATCTAAGTTTAAATTATTAATTGCAAAAGTAACCTAAGTCTTCTTACCTGGAAGTCGTCTGGAATTCGTCTCAACCGAGTCAACATTCTGAGATAATGTTAGACGACTTACCTGGAAGTCGTCGGATTGACGACTTACATGTAAGTCGTCTCTGGCCAGTCAACTTTCCGACACACTTCGGTCAATTGCAAAATTAACATGTTTATTCCAGACGACTTACATGTAAGTCGTCTGAATAAATTTCAATTTTTTTTTTGTTAACATTGAAAATCTGGACGACCAATGTGGAAGTTGTCTCAAGAAAATACTAAAAAATTCAAATGCAAAACTAACCTCCGCATAGACCAGACGACTTACCTGTAAGTCGTCTGCGTGTCAGACGACTTACAGGTAAGTCTTCCGACGTACAGTTCAGAAAAGAGTTTCGATTTCATACCTTCAACGACTGAGGTAACTTGCTTAGCTTCTCCAAACACACAGAAATTCACTCAGAAATCGATCCCACTCTTTAATGACCAGTAATTATGAAGTTGAATGGGTACATGAATATTTGAATGTTTAGATTCAAAAGATTGAGTTTTGGGTGAATATAGAGAAAAAGTGAAGAGAGATGTAGGTTTTTTGCATAAGAAATGATTTACAAAGAGTGAAAATCAAATTCTAGGTGCATTAACAGCTTCAAATTGGTTGTTCATGGTGGTTGATGTATTGATGGAAATGACAATATTGTAAATAAGAGATGAAGATGAGGATGATAAAGTAAAACAATCAAATTCGAAAAAAAAAAGTAATTGCATTTTCGTGAATAATCCAGGTTTTTAGGGTATAAAAGGCACATGAAAGTTCCAAAAAAAACATAGGTTAGTTTTGCATTTGACTTTTTGTTTTGGGTTACTTTTGCAAAAAACCCATTAATAAATTTAACATCACTTTAATTAACTGATATAATTTATTTTGATTCTCATCAGTTTAATAAAACCGATACTACTATATTAAGTTATATCATTTAAATAAATGATGTAAATTTATTCTGGATTTTTTTTTTTTTTTGTCAACTGCTTCTTTCATTAGAAGGCCCAACAGGCATATTACATAGAGGAGTCTACATTTAAACCCAAGTTCTCATCAATACAAATTTAACCTTAACATTTAGTACAAAATTATCAAGCCCAGTATATTGACCTAATAATTTACTTCAAGTGCAACACGGGATCCACGCGTCTCCTCTGGAACATTCCTTAGCCATTTGTCGCCTTCTGCTTTTGCATGAGCACCAATTGACTTGAGAAGGAACGTGCTTGTACGCGCCACCGTCTGGGATGAGAATCGAAGAAGCACCACCGTCTGTTACTCCCTTATGCTCAAGCTTCATCCTTGGGCTCCCAATTAAACTCCTCACCCTCAAACCTTTCGCTCAACCATCGCTTTAGTAAAGCCACCATCTTCATCGGATAATAACTTAGAGAATATTCAATTGACTTAATGGAAGATTTTTATCGGACCACCTTTAATATTATAGAAAAGATGCCAATTTATCCAAATCTCCATTAGAAGTCAGCCGAAATCAATCCAACATCACATCCTCCTTTCTATCTAGGATACTCTACTTGGAAGCCTATTCTTTGGCTCCATACCATTTAAAGAGTAGAAATTGACTCCATTAAGAAATGAGTAAGTGCTAATCCAAGAGGAAGAGAGTAGACTCTACAAAAGCTAACGAAATTGGATATTAACTGCGAAAGGAGAGTTTTATCCTTAACTTCGATCTCTGTTGAAGAACAACTGAGAAACCATGAAGCTTTGATTCGATTGAGATCGCGTACACAACAAAATCGCCACCGCCAAAAACAAATCCACTAACCGGAAGAAAACAAATCCGCTAACCGGACATCTAAATCGATCAAGAGATCGAATAATATGGTACAAGGATAACAAAAAAAAAAAACAAAAAAAAAAACAGAGGGGTGGCGACCGGTGGCAAAGAGCTCACCGGCCACCAAATCGTTTTTTAGTTTTGAAGTTCTAGAGAGAAGTTAGAGCGATGAGAAAGAAAGTTATCTGTGTTTTGAGGACGACTTAGTTCTTATTCTGGATTAAAATCATTTATGAAAATGTTACAAAGTTTACATCAATTAGAAAGTGATTCTAATTATATTTATTTATTTCAAAAAATAATTATTAGTATTAATTTCAATTATAAAAAACTGATGTAACTATTTCTTTCTTTACCATCAATTAAATATAACTGATACTATTTTATTCTAATTTGTACAAATTAAAATATTTGATATTAATAAAACTAATTTTCATCACATAATTATGGATATAATACTTTTTATCATTATTATATTTTACGTTGATATATATACTTTGATAAATATCTATAGTAGAAAGATAATAAGAGATTTAAGTTGATATTTATCTTTAAGAAAGTATAGATCATTACAAAAAGTTAAGAAGATAATGTTTGAAGTTCTCTTCTAGCTAGTCACGTAAGAAAAGAAGTTCTGATATGCAACGTTAAAACCATTCACGATTGCAGTATCATATCATCTTCCTTTAACTTCTGAAAAAAGTTAAGAGTTTAAATAACAAAAACCAAAGTAAGTTTCTTGTAAATAATACTCAATCCTGTTTTTATTTTTTTCTCTTCTTTTTCAGGCAAAGAAAGTTTTATCTTTTGTTTTATGACCCATTAGTGAGCATCTCAGAAAATCAAACATTGTATACAATTGAGGTAGTTTAACTTGTTGTTTCAGTTGACATATCTCCCAATGTTTGCTTATTGAATTTTTTGGGGGATTTTGAAGTTGAATGATTGTTACTGAATTTCGAAAAGTCTACTAACTGTAAGTTTTTTTTCCAGGTTCTAATGGATAAATCATGGATAAACAAACCCCGTTTATCGCAAGATTACATATCAGGAATGAAAAATTTCTTGGATGTTGCATTTGGTAAATCTAATGCACACATGGTAAAATGTCCATGTATTCGTTGTTCCCTGGCCACATCTAAGACAAGAGAGGATATCGAAGGTGATTTGATTTGTTATGGCTTTTTAAGTTCTTACACGAATCGGGTACTACACGGAGAAGATATATGTGTTACTGGAAATGCAAGAGTAACTTCTGATACTGCTCATGTTGAACTAGATTCAACTTTGAACCTCTTGGACAATATTTTCCTAGATATTAGTACGAATATGAATGAGGAATATGAACATGGATCGTGTGCACAATCTATGGACATTGATAGACCATCAACTTCAAGTGGAAATTCCAAAAAAGGAGAGGGTTTTGATGAGATGTTTACTGATTACAATCAAAAGCTATATACATGATGTGATAAATTCACGAAGTTGTCCTTTATACTGAAGTTATACCATATCAAATGTATTTGTGGGATTAGCGACAAGGGAATATCTATGGTGCTTGATTTGATGAAAGAAGCATTTTCACATGCCAAATTACCATACTCATTTAATGACATGAACAAGGTTATTCGCAAATTAGGAATGACTTATGAGTCAATTCATGCATGTCCAAATGACTGCATGTTATTTTTGGAAGCCGATGCAGAAATGGAAGTTTGAAAATTCTGTGAGGCCTCTCGTTGGAAAGATAAAAAGAGCACATTTTTTGGATCATGAAACAAAAAGAAAAGATCTCCTGCAAAGTTTTGTGTTACTTTCCCCTGAAGCCGCGATTACAACGTTTATTTATGTCATCAAAAACTGCTACCCACATGAGATGGCCTGCATCTGCTACTAACAATGATGGTAAGCCACAAAATCCAAGAGACATAATGGCTTGAAACAATTTTGATAAAAAATATCCTGACTTTGCATCTGATCCAAGAAATGTCCGACTAGGGTTGGCGACTGATTGTTTAAACCCATTTTTGGTACAATGAGTAGTAGTTATAACATCTGGCTAGTGATATTATTTCGTTATAACTTTCCACCATGGATGTCAATGAAGCAGACATCAATGATACTCTCGATGGTTATCCCTGGAAAACACATGCCTGTAATGATATTGATGTTTACTTGCAGCCACTTATCAAACATCTGAAAGAGCTATGGTTTGGTGGTATTGAAACGCTAGATGCTTCCACAAAACAAACATTTGATATGCGAACAGCCATCATGTGGACAATAAGTGATTTTCCGGGTTTAAGAAATTTGTCGGGTTGGAAAACATATAACATCAGCTTGTCCAATCTGTAACTTTGATGGCATCGGACAACGTTTACGACATGGGGAAAATTGTTTTATTGGTCATCGTCGTTTTCTTCCTCTAGATCATGGCTTTCGGTAGAATCAAGTACATTTTGATGGAAAAATAGAAACTAATCCTCCACCAGCCACATTGACAGGTTCAACAATTTTTCACCAATTAGAACAAGTTAATCTTACTCTAGGTAAAAAAGATAGTTCGGTGGTAGTTGGAAGAAAGAGAGACAGACGTGATGCAGGAAGATCTAGCACTCAGCAGAAGAATAAAAAAAGTATATTTTTTGAGCTGCCTTATTGGGAATTTACTATGCTGCGACATAACTTGGATGTCATGCATATAGAGAAGAATGTGTTTGATAATTTAGTCTACACATTGTTGGATGACAATAACAAATCGAAAGATAATCTGAATGCTAGAAAAGATCTTCGCGAGCTAAATATACGTTCTGACTTGTGGCCTGGTGATAATGAGAAATATCAAGCTGCATGTTTTTCTCTTAACAATCATGGGAAATACATTTTTTAAGTGTCTTAAAGAATGTTAAACTGCCAGATGGTTATGCTTCGAACTTATCAAGTTGTGTTGATGTTAATAGTCGAAAGCTATCAGGCTTAAAAAGCCACGACTGTCAAGTGATAACGAGAGATTTATTTCTAGTCGCAATTTGGAATCTGCTAGTCGCAATTCGGAATCTGCTAGTCGCAATTCGGAATCTGCTCCCTACAGATGTGTCATCAGCCATAGTCAAGCTTTGCCAATTTTTTAGAGATATATCTTCAAAAGTCCTTGATATCGATGAGCTTAATAAATTACAAGACCGTATTGTGATGACTTTATGTTGTATGGAGATGTTTTTTCCTCCATCATTTTTTTTACAGTGATGGTACACTTAGTAGTACATCTCACAGAAGAAGCAAAACTTGGTCGACCAGTTCCGTTTTGTTGAATGTATCCGATTGAGAGGTGCATTGTTTTTAATATATATATATATATATATATATATATATGTATATACACACAACTGGAACTATATGATTCAATTATCTACAAGACTCTAGGATCATATGTCAAAATCGCGCTAAGCCTGAAGGTTCTATAAGTGAACAATATTTAGTTGATGAGTTTATAACATTTTGCTCAATGTATCTAAATGATATAGAGACACAATTTACTCGGACTGGCCGCTTTGATGATAAACCTCCAGTTGAAAGTAGTATAAGAAAAAACTCAGAACTTCCACATATTTTTCCAAACCATGGAAGATTTGTTGGAGCATGTCATGTTTATTTTCTTAATCATGTAGAGAGACAGCAAGCACATTGACATATATTGGTCAATTGTCAACTACTTGATCACTTAAGAGAGTAAGGTTCTCTCATTTAACAACTACTCCCTCGGCTTCATATTACTTGTCATTTTAGGTTTATGCACACATATTAAGAAAACATATGATTTTGTATATTTCCAAAATAAAAACCCAATTACCTATACACCTAACCATATTTAAACTAATAGAATAATAAAGTGACAAATCTTATTAATTAATTTTGCATTGAAACTCTAAATCGACACTTATTTTGAAACAAATTTTTTTTTCAACAACGATAAGTAATATGAAACAGAGGGAGTATTTTACTTCTTTTTTTTGCTTGAAGTCCTCTAATGCACATGTTTTTAAATTGTCTGTCTAGGAAATTCAAACATGAATTGTTGACCAAACAATCTCATCAGGGCAAGAGGAATCGTGCCATCGACGTTGACCGAGAAGTGCATCTTAATTTTGCAAAATGGATAAAACAGAAAGTAGAGATTAATGAATTAGATGGGATAACTGATGATTTAAGATGCTTAGCTCTGGGTCCATCTGAGAAAGTTTTAAAGTACACAGCTTACAATGTTAGTGGTTTCAAATTTCGGGCAGCAGAAAGAGAAGCTAATCTGAAAACACAAAATAGTGGTGTGTATGTTGCTGCTGAGACTATGAGCTATGGTAGTTCCCGTGATTGTAACCCAAGAACAGGAACTGTTGCTTACTATGGAAATCTGATTGAGGTTATGGAGTTAAATTACTATGAATTTTTCAAAGTTGTATTATTTAAGTGTAAGTGGATGGACAGCCGTACAGAACGAGGTTATAAGCAGGATGCATATGGTCATCATATGATAAACTTTTCATTTTTCTTACCCACTTAAGAAGAAAAGGATGAACCATATATATTGGCATCTCAGGCAAGAATGGTTTATTATGTTAAAGATCCTTCTAAAGTAGAATGGAATATTGCTGTTCATGTTCAACCTCGGGATGCATATGACATGGGTGATTCAAATGATTCAGAGCAGTTGGTAGATTAACCCAAACCTATCATCTCTATTTCTTCGTGATGAGATATTTATAATATTTTTGGTTTTTTGGTTTTTAGAATGGTGAAGACTATTTTGATGAATTGTTTTTAACGAGTTGTCATTTTGTGCTTTTGACTCTATTATATTTCTCCTGGTTTTAGTATTGTCCTTTCAAAAATCTACTAGCTATATCCATTTTATTCTTCTTCCACTGGTTTTGTTTTCGTTGTTTGTTTGTGACTTATTGTGTGCAGAATATGAAGGAAGAATATGGGTTGTTTGTTTGGCCTTGTATCGTTATTCTTGCTGAGTATGTTTGGCAACAGAGATCTCGATTTCGTGGGTCGAGGTAACCAACGACTCATGATTGTGATTTTTATCATAAATGCCTCAACTGAATATGTAAATAAATAGTGCGTGAATGTTTTGAAGTTTCAAGGGTATGAAAGTATGTTGATAAGCATTTTCTCATTTGGTTCAAAAATTATGAATTTATTAATGTGCAGGTGTGGGAGAATATGAGAAGCGCTAGTGATTGTGTATATGTTTTTTTTGTGATGCAAGTGGTAAGTTAATCTGTTTCTTTCATTGTTTGACCTTTTATTTTTCCCTTGTGGAGTAGTGAGTTAAACTTAGTTTATTCTTTATGTTGAATAATGCCTATTTATTCTGTTTTTTCTTGATTTCTTGCATCGCAAGTCTTGTCGCCAACTCATCTTCTTCTCCTCCTCTCTCCACATCAAACTCAACACTCCCCAGTATAAACAAGATCTTTATTCTCAGCTTCTCAACTTATTCTCTTATGTTTTCCGTCTCTATCTTATCAGCTTTCACTCCAAAACCCTTCTCGTACTTCTTCCACATCCCGTTACACCATTTTCTGTAAATGTAAGAACTATAACACATATTAAAGCACAAAGTACATCAGAGAATATCTCTACAAAGATATGTGTTATTACTAGTATTCTTTTAAAGTAAACTTACAAGTCTCTCTTTAAACAGAATTCAAACAAGATCAAGAGACTTCTTGACTTGTTCCCCTAGACTCAAACGTCCTAAGATCGGATACAAGATCTCTAGAACCTCTCCCCCTTAGCCATTAGTGTTATTCACTCGCTTCCAAGCTTAGTGAACTCCACTATTATGCTAATAATACAATTCTCTCGACAACCCTAATCCATAGGTTGAGTGTGTTTATATATCCTATACAACCAAGTCGTTTATCCACGCCTATCTACCCAATATACGCAATCTACCCAAATATGGTAAGTTCCCTTAAACTTCTCCAAGGCTTTTAGAAACTTCCTATCGTGAGATTTCCCTTCTCCAAGGTGAATCTTTTCAAGCTTGCTCCCCAAGATATCTTCGCATTAACTCCAACTTTGTCCGCAATCCAATCTTCAGGTCGCAATCCTCATCTTGACTTGTTCATCCGCATGTCCACTCTCTGTCGCTGACTCTACTCCATTCACTGCTGTACTCATGGCTGTATCAAAACGTCCATCTAATCTTCGCATCTACAATCTCCCCCCTTTTTATCAATGGATGCTTCTCATCTACCTGCACAAATCCGCTTACAAAAGCACATATATTCAAACACATATATCTTGAATAATACGTGCATTAACGGAAGCTAAAACAAAACATATGGGTTCGGGAGTTAGAGAGAAAGATATAAAAATAAAGCAAAAGAAATGGCAACACAGTTTTATCTCTCACTCCCCCATAATTAAAACATAGAGAAACAATCAAAACAAATTCTTCTCCCCCATAAGCTAAGGATCGTGCTGCTGCGGATTGTCTACCTCTTCTTCTCCCCCTGCTTGAGAGCATACAGAGTTAAAAACCTCAAAGATTATGAATAATTAAGAACCAGATGGAAGACTTACTTGGAAACAGCATGCTCACAATTTGTCCCACAACACTTGTCAGAGTCTGTATCGCAACCGAGAGCTGTTGAATCACTGTTGCGGTTGTATCCAATGCCAGCTTTTCTTCTTCTGTATCAATCGGTTGTCCTGGAGCTGCAATCGTTCCAAGATGTATGATCTGGAACTTCCAGCAGGCCGTGGGGACTGTCGTGGTGGTACATAACCAGATGGGCTTGGTCTCTTAGGGCACAAAGTGCTTGGTGGCGGTCCTGATGAAGGTGCTGCGTTGGAGGCTGATGCAGACTTATCTTTCCTCTTAGCCTACCTCTGAGCCTCCTTTGCAGCTTGACGTTCCTCCTCTTGATTTTTGAGATAGATTTCCCCAAGCTGCGAATCCTTCTTGTAGTGAATCATTAGAACAAGTTTTTTCAAGATGACCCTTCTTAATAATGTCAAGATACCCCCAAAGGTCCTTGGCTTCCAAATCAACTGATCTTTCAGGTATGATTTCTCTAGTTGAGAAACTCTCGTACCTGTATTCAACAAGTAGTTCCACATTAGCTGATATCCTAGTCGTTTTTACTGAAGATCCTCCTGCTGCAGTTGGCGTTGCAGGTGTCTCAGTCTCCGTTGCTGATGTGGTAGACTTTCTTGCAGTCATCTTTATCGGATAATTCCGTTGAATCGATGGTGTTGCCTTTCTTTTCTTGTCTTTGACATTTTTCTTAAGGTTGATCAGCAATTCCACATCTTCAACTTCAACTTCCTCGACTTCTTCTGAATTGGTCTTTTTTGAGTCACCTTCTTCCTCAGAATTACCACCAGATGACACATCAACCGCCTTTCCTCGAGATTTCTTGGAGGACTCACTGGGATTTCCAGTCTCACCAATTTCTTCTTGAGATTGCTTGGAAGTATGTTCTGCATGATTGGATTTTCCTTCTTTCTTTTGTTTCACCTCCTCGTTAAGTACTACCGGATCCGACTCAGCATCTGACTTGGTGTTCAGCTTCTCAGCTGTGGTGGCAAACGCATCTGATCTGGGTTGAGACGTCTGACTTTCCTGTGGAGTCGTCAGCTTCTCCTCGTCGTTAGAGTAATTCACCAAGCCAACCGGTGGTGGTCGAGAGGGTGCACCGGTTGAGGCAGAGGCTCTTCCACTTTCCTATATTCTTTGTTTTGAGAGAGAGATAGATAGAGAGAAAACCTTGTTTGGGAGCAAAGAGAGATGTGTTTGTGTTTGGGAGCAAAGAGAATTTGAGAGAGAGATGTGTGGGCGTCTAGAGTTTATCAAGGAAAATTATTTCCTTTCCGGTCCACTACCCCATGATCTCCTAGATATTCGCCATATCTCCAAGTCTCTCCAGAAATGAAAGTTTTTCAAATTTCAAAAATTGAAATCTTCCATTTAATCCCACACGAAATCTTTCCTTTTTCTCAATGTCGGTGAGTGTTGTACACGCGTGAGTTGATTGGACCGAATCTTCATTTTTCACTGCAACACTCAATGACTTTTGTTGACACACTCACTTAGACAAAAGAACATTTAGTACGTTAAACATGCAAGCAATAAGAGAACACGTGTCGCACAGGTTAAGTGTTAATTCATTACGTGTGAAGTAGATACAATTTTACCTTTTCCCGTTGACCACCGTTCATCAAGTGAGTTAGAGGCTGGCATAGCTTCTGTCACAGTTACACCTTTATGCTCTAATAGATCATCATCTGATCATCAAACTTATTTCATGTCTAGCTTTCGCACAAATATGCCTTCATCATGTCCTGACTCAGTTTTTTCAACATTTATTCGTCATGAGAGAGCTCAGGGGTGGGATTGTTGCTCCTTTATTATAAACTTGTTACATCTCACAAACCTCAATGGAGTTTCGAAGAGTAACAAAACGGTTAAGATCTAGAGGTTTAGTGAAGAGGTCAGCTAGTTGTAATTCTGTGACAACGTGTTCAATCACTACCTGTTGTTCATCGACTAGTTCCCTGATGAAGTGATGTCGAATGTCAATGTGCTTGGTCCTAGAGTGTTGCACCGGATTCTTTGATATGTCAATCGCACTCTTGTTGGCACAATAGACCATAAATGATCCAGTATCCATTCTGTAATCAGCCGATATTTGCTTCATCCACATCAGCTGTGTACAACAACTTCCCATAGCAATGTATTCTGCCGTAGAAAATGATACAAAATTTTGTTTCTTGCTTAGCCATGCGACCAAGTTGTTTCCTAGAAAGAAACATCCTCCACTGGTGCACTTCCGATCGTCTACACTTCCTGTCCAGTCTGCATCACAATATCCAACAAGATTTCCATTCGATCCTTTTGAGTAGTAGATCCTAAGGTTGGTTGTACCTTTAACATATCAAATTATTCTCTTCATTGCCTCCAGATGAGATCTCTTTGGTTTTGCTTGATACCTAGCACATATACCTACACTCAGACTTAGATCAGGTCGACTTGTTGTAAGGTTTTGTAGGCTTCCAATCATTCTTCTTTACAGCTTTGTGTTATTTGGTTCACCATCATCATCTTTGTAGATCTTGCTTGTGCAACTCATAGGTGTTCTTGCCTCCTTGCAGTGATCCAGTTGAAATTTCTTCAACAATGCCTTTGCATAGGTACTTTGTGAGATAAAAACACATCTCTCTGTCTGTTGTATCTGCAGCCCGTGGAAGTACTTCAACTTCCCCACCATGCTCATCTTAAATTCGTTAGTCATGTCTTGAGTGAAAGCTCCCACCAAATGTTTGGATGTTCCTTCAAAGACGATATCATCAACAAAGATTTAGACCACCATCATTCATGTTCCTTGTCTTTGCACAAACAGTGTTTTGTCAACATTCCCTCTGATGTAACCCTTGTTGACCAGAAAGCTTGTCAGTCTTTCATACTATGCTCTAGGTGCTTGCTTCAGGCCGTGTACAGCTTTGTTGAGTTTGTAGACATACTCCGGATTGGTTGCACCCTTTTGGTTGATGCACAAAGACTTCCTCAGTACTCCATTTAGAAAGGTACTTTTGGCATCCATTTGATACACTGTGAAGTTCATGATGCATGCCATACCAATGAACGGTCTGATAGATTCCAACCTAGCAACCAGAGCAAATGTTTCTTCAAAATCGACTCCTTCGATTTGAGAATATCCTTGAGCTACAAGCTTTGCTTTGTTTCTGACCACAATTCCATTCTCATCAATCTTGTTTTTGAAGATCCACTTAGTTCCCACTATGTGACCATCTGCTGGTTTCTCTACCAATTCCCATACGTCGTTCCTGATGAACTGTTCTAGCTCTTCTTGCAGATTGCACCATTTCTCTGAAGTTTATCTTTACGTCTCTTGTTCTCCTTCGTTCATCCATCTTTCCAATGATGTCACTCAAAGAGTGATTCTTGTGAACGCTTAGAGTACTCATTTCCTTTGTCGACTCTGAGGTAGGTGATGTATTATTCACTGATTCAGTTAATGAATCCCTAGATGGATCATATGGTGCATCATCCTTCTGATCCTCATCTTTTTCCCATTGAACTGCTGTGACATCATCGAACACAACATTTACTGACTCCATGATCATCAAGGACCTTGTGTTGTATACTCTGAATGCTGAGCTATTGCTTGAGTACCCCAAAAACATCCCTTCATCGCTTCTTGCATCAATCTTGCCGAGATGCTCCTTGTCATTAAGGATGTAGCATTTTCATCCAAACACGTGGAAGTAACTTAGGTTAGGTGTTTTACCTTTCCATAGTTCATACAGAGTTTTGAGGGTTCCCTCTTGACATACACACGGTTGATAATATAGCATGCTGTGCTGGTAGCCTTTGCCTAGAACCTCTGCTGCACATTGTTGCCATGCATCATAGCTTTAGCCATCTCCTGAAGAGTACGATTCTTCCTTTCTACTACTCCATTTTGCTGTGGAGTTCTGGGTGCAGCAAACTGCTGAGTTATTCTGTGTTGACTGAATATCTTGAATAGCCTTATGATGTACTTTGACTTGCTTTCCTTGATTGCATGGTCTGCATACTGTCTTGTCCGTCTCCTCGAGCTGAGGAATACCCCTGACTGCACCTTTCTTGATGATGTTTCTCATGTGTCTCATATTCGTGTGTTCCAGTCTTCGATGCCACATACTTGTTTCATCATGGGCGACAAAGCATTGGTGTACCTTCTGCCATACATAACAATTGTTACCCAATAGTACCCCATGTAGTTTGACCTTGTTTTCCTCGTTCAATGTCTTGCAGTCGTTGCTTGTAAACTGAACCATCAATCCATCATCACACAATTGACTGATACTGATCAGGTTTGCCTTTAGCCCCTTGACTAGGTACACGTTCTCCAAAGGAAGTCTGGATTCAGCTGTTTTTCCTTTGCCTTTGATTCCTCCCTAACTTTCGTCTCCAAATGTTACTCTTCCTCCTTTAAGTGGTTTTACGTTTCTGAGATGCTCATGTGTCCCTGTAATATGACGAGAACATCCACTGTCAAAGTACCATGGAGTTTCATCTTTTGACACCAGTGCCATGTCTTCTGATACAAGTGCCATACTGCACCTTAGACTAGTGTTGGAGCAGCGTTGAGTGTGCTTTGGTGTTGTGTGTCCCAAATCAGACTTCCTGATCCAGACTTGGTTTCGAGAACCATTCCCCAAGTACCTTTCCTGCTTCAACACCTACTTTCTCACGATAGTGATAGCATTTCCTCTTGGTGTGGCCTGGTTTTCCACAGTAGTAGCACCCTTTCTTTGGATGGACCTCTGATTCATGTACCTTATGGTACTTCTTGACTCCCTTAGCAGGCGCCTTTGAGGTAGTACCTTCATTTACAGTTTTCCCCTCAGTATTGGAACTTGGAACAAAATTGATGGAGCCTGTATGGTTCTTCCCATACTTCGTGTATCCTAACCCTCGTGAGGTCTGCTCATGTCTTCCCAGACTTAGGATTTTGTCCAGCTCTTTGTTCCAGTAAGCATTCTGACTCTTTTGTAATGATGCTCTAGCTTTGAGTGTAGTTCAAATGACTTGTCCTTCTTGGCTTTTACTTGTTTCTCCAGTATCTTATTTAAGTCAGCAAGCCGTTCATTCTCTTTCTTTCGGTCTGACGTGTTCATCCATTTATTTCTTTCATCATCGAGTTCTTTTCTGAGGTTTGATACCGTATCTTCTAACCAGATTTTCTCCTTCTTGAGACAGATTCTCCTTCTGGATCTGAACCACAATTTGACACAGTTCCTGGTACTCGATTTCCTCATTGTCAGTAGCAATTGACTGATCATCATCACTGTCTGTTTCTCCTTCCACAAACTCTGTGATCCCAATGAAGGCTACAAAGTTGGCCAGTTCCTCTTCATCACTATCTTCCTCTGAGTCTATCTCATCAATTCTAATTAGTGACTTTGCTCGTTTCCTCTTCTGATCATTAACACATTCCAGCTGAGTGTGTCCGATCCCTTTGCATTTCGTAGCATTTGATGTCTCTTCTACGAACAGTTGGACATTCTGTCTTGTAGTGTCCATACCCTTTACACATATGACACTAAACCTTTGCTTGCTGATCATTCTTCTCTGATTCAGTTGTTTACTTCTCTCCTTCTGTGGCACGTCGTGATGTACTGCTTCTTTTCTGACCTATCTCAGCTCTGCGAAGAACTTTGTCAAAGCGTTTGACTAGAAGACTGACTGGATCATCTTCATCTTCTTCTGCCAACGATTCTTGTGATACCAGTGCAACTCCCTTTCCTTTCTTTCCTCCGTGAATTTCCATTTTGTGTGCTCTTAACATCCCGACTATTTCATCAAATCTTATCTCATCAGTATTGAGAGAAACTGACGTGGCTGCCTTGTATGCGGTATATTTCTTAACTAGCTTTTTATCCTTATACTTCTTTCCCAAGATTAACGACTCTTGAGCTATGCCACTGAGCTGTGAGCTGAATTCTTCAATTGATTCATGTTCTCCCATCTTGAGATTCTCAAACTTGGATGCTAGGTAGTCCATGCGTGAGTTTTTCACCTTTGATGTTCCTTCAAAGTGAGCTTGCAAGATCTCCCATGCTTCCTTGGCTGTCTCACATCCTTGAATTATCTCAAAATGCTTCTTAGTAACACTTGCATGTATCGCTGAAAGTGCTCTGGAGTTGAACTTGGCCAGCTTCAGTTTTGTTTCCGTCCAGTCTTCTTCTTCCTTGATGGATTCAACATCATGTTCGTCCTTGACCTTAGGCTCAGACCATCCTCTTGTCACCGATTTCAACGCTATTGCATCAATTCCTCGAATGATGGATCTCATCCGAGAATTCTAGAGGCCATAGTTGGATCTGTCCAACATTACCCTTATGCTTGACACCTGTTCATGATAATTCTCCATTTCTTCCGCAGGATCACACCTGTTATGCAATCGAACGGGTGGCCACTCTGATACCACTTGTAAATGCGAGAACTATAGCACATATTAAAGCACATAGTATACCAGAGAATATCTCTACAAAGATATGTGTTATTACTAGTATTCTTTTAAAGTAAACTTACAAGTCTCTCTTTAAACATAACTCGAACAAGATCAAGACCCTTCTTGACTTGTTCCCCTAGCCTCACACGTCCTAAGATCGAATACAAGATCTCTAGAACCTTTCCCCCTTAGCCCTTAGTGTTATTCACTCGCTTCCAAGCGAAGTGAACTCCACTCTTATGCTAAGAATACAATTCTCTCGACAACCCTAATCCATAGGTCGAGTGTGGCTATATATCCTATACAGCCAAGTCGGCTATCCACGCCTATCTACCCAATATACACAATCTACCCAAATATGGTAAGTTCCCTTAAACTTCTCCAAGGCTTTTAGAAACTTCCCATCGTGAGATTTCCCTTCTCCAAGGTGAATCTCTTCAAGCTTGCTCCCCAAGATATCTTCGCATTAACTCCAACTTGGTCCGCAATCCAATCTTCAGGTCGCAATCCTCATCTTGACTTGTTCATCCGCATGTCCACTCCCTGTCGCTGACTCTACTCCATTCGCTGCTGTACTTATGGCTGTATCAAAACGTCCATCTAATCTTCGCATCTACTTATGACTTGAGCTTTGCTTTCAGCGTAGCCAGTTAATTCTTTCTGTTGAATGTAAGCAAAAATCAGTTGTCTACTTCATATATCCTATATACTTCTGTCACTCTCTCTTATGATCTACAATAAACCTCCCTCATTTTTTTCTTTGAACAAGAACAAAAACATAACAAGAAGAAACGTGAAGAAAATCTGCAATTTTCTGCAGTTTGCAATAGTTTCATTGTTAAACAGAAAGTATCGCTGTTGTCGGTGACAAAGGCTTTTGGGTGGCCAGGTGTTCTACACTCGCCTGAGCTAGCATTCTGTATCTCCATGTTAAATGCATACTCAAGTGTGTGTGTTTTCTGTGTGTGCAGGATACAGAACATGAAGGCGTCTAGGTGTCAAGGAAATAAACGTTTCTGAAAGCAAATAAGACAAATACTCGTTATATACGGTTCAAGGGAGTTTATAAAAAAACTAAATCATTGAAAATCTATATGCTGCCCAATATAATTTTGGGATCCTAACTAACTTTAGTTTTATGCTTACGGATCAACACACAAATTAAAAGAAACCTCTAAAAATATATTTATTTTTGGTAAAAATTAAAATCCAGCTTTCTTTTCATCTCAAGCGGGAATTGAAATAATTAATTTTTTATATAAACTAATCACATCTAAATAAATGGTTCTAATTAGGGTTTCTAAATACCAATCCACGTTCTCTAGGAGGAACTTCCTGCAACCTATTTCTGAGAGTGAACATCGGTAAATTTCATTGGATCAAGGTGAGGTAACTCTCAAAGTCTATTGTTTTGGTATTGAATTGTGTTCTTCACTTTAAATATTGAGAAGGAGATTGATGATTCATAGGTTTGTTGATTTCAATCGTTTTAGATCATGGATTACATGGACTCAAAGACACAAGAACCAGATGATTCACCATATCTGGAAACAGATTATGACATGCCTCCTCCACTTGCTCCTGAATGTAAAAGCTTCAAATGGAAAATAGAAGTTATAGGTAATATAACTAAAAACTATTTCTCTCATTTACTTGAAATTTATTTAGTCATAAGATATTCTTAATGTGTAGAAGAAGTTAAATTGAAATTCAAAGAACATATTATTAAACGTAGTCATTTTGTCAATGTCCTTTATGTGTGCAGGAAAGATTCAGTTTTAGTCATTCATTTGCTATAACGTATTAACTTAGAACAGCAAGAGATTTAATGCTTATTCTTGCACAGTGTCTTGTCTAAGATAATCTATTTTTTTTTTCAGTGACTAGAATAATTTATATATGTTCCTTTCAAAAAAAAATAGATACTACATGTTAGTTTAGTTTATGGGAAATTGGGCGCTATGACCATGGCAAACACCGTAATTTGTCATCTAGCCATTTTACCTAACATACATATACACTCCGTTACATATACATAATAATACTGTAATGCCCCGAAACCCAACCGGCGCAACCTTCACGAAAAATAAAACAAAATTAAATAAAAAACCATAATTATTAACCTCCCAAAGTTACCTCGTGGCTTAACCCTTTTCACATCTTACCCTTTTTACTTCATCTAGTAACTATCTCCAAGCCGGAAGTCTCCGTCCCCGATATCATCCACCGCGTCTTCTACACCGGATTTTGCTAGTTTTCCATATCCGTCGTTTTCCCATTCCATTCATTCTCTTCTCTCATCCTTCGCCAGCATCGGACATCGGAGGTTCCACCGAGTTCTGAGGCGTTAGAGTGAAATCCGCTTCATCTCCAAGCCCTTCAAGTCGAATCCATTCAGATCTTCTTACATACGGTAACTTCCCGGTGTTTCATCCCCTTCTGTCCACCTTTTTTTCTTGTGTACTCATTTTCCGTTGTTTTGGCGTCGCGGTATGATGCTACTCAAATCCCCACTTCTCTACCATTTTCCCCTTGCATGTCATCTTTCTTGGTTCTACTTTCGGCCTTTGTGCTACGAGTTTGTCAATTTGATTTAGGGTTTTCATTTCCCTGGGTGTTGTTGGTGTCACTGAAATTTGAATTTTTTCATAAATTGCTGCATGTGATGTAGAATAAGACTTTTGCCATTTCTATGTGGAATATCTCTTACTATGTTTCTCTTATGTATGTTCATTGGTTCTATCTAATCCATTGTTCCTAACTGGAATAGTTGTATATGTACTAGATCTACTCCATTTAGATATAGTGTTAGAACGTACTTGTCCATTCGTTATAGTATTTAGAATTTTAATCCTAGTTATTTGATTTTTCCTTGGACTTACGGTTCATGTGTGTTACTAAATTTGAATTTCTGTGTATACGTAGACATATATGATGTACAATACGCCATGAATGTGTTCTATGTGTAATATCTCTTACTACGCGTTTCGTATGTATGCCCATTGTTCTTTTATGTAGTATCCATTCGTTTCTATCTGTACGAGTTGTAAGTGTACTATACCTATTCCATTTTATATTTAATTATAATGATGTAAAAAACTTTTACATCAATTAAATAAAGGAAATTGCCAAAACCAACCTAAAACTTGAATTCAAATGCAAAAGTGTACCCAAAGATCAATCAAATGCAAAAGTAACCTAAAAGGGTAGTGAGATTACAACATGCCCCTTATGACAAAAAAATAAAAACTGTATGCGTTTTTACTTTCATAGCCTATTTAAGTCTTCCGTCCTTTTTAAGTCTTCTGCGATTTTGTAAGTCTTCTGAGAAGATTTACATGTAAGTCTTCTTGTTTAGTAAATCTTAAAAATAATTAATAAATTACATAAAAAATATTTTGATGGGGTAAAAATCTAAATCATGTAATAATAAACATTTGTAAATGATATAAAATAAAATCTAGTAAAATTGGATTGTTTTCAACATAGATGAGTGAATGTATCATTTTATGATATTCTTTGGTCTAGGGTTTGGAAACATATGTTATAGTATTGTATGTATCTTTAGGGTTAGATTTTGGAAGCTTAACTATTACTTTTTTGAAAATTCATTTTTTCATATATTTGTTTAGTTTTGTGTATATTAAACAGTTTTGGAGTTGATTTTAAGTTTAGTGTAGTGTTTACTGATATTTAGTTTGTCTTTTTGTTTAGGGTATTGGAAGACTTAAATCTCTAAAACATATTACGCTAGAAGACTTAAATGTAAGTCTTCTCGACGAATTAGGGTGTAAGAGACTTCCCCGTAAGTTTTCTATGCCGAACCGGTTGTGAATTTTACCAATTTACAGTTAACCTAACCGGATGTTTTACCGGACATACAAATACTAATTTTTTTCTTTTTTTTAATTAATTCACTATTTTCTGGTAAACCACGGAACCCTAGCCGTTTCTCTCTAAAGGCGATACCGAAGACGATTTCCGCTGTTTCTCATTTTCTGTCGTTTTTCACCGCCGCTAATCTCTTTCTTTCATCGAATCTCCTTTATCTTTCATGTCGGAATATTATTTCTGGAGATTAAACTAACCCGCTTCTTTTTTCCAGATCCGAAACCGTTCGAGTTCCATTATTGTTATCGTTGAGCTCCGCTGCCGGTAAGTTCTTCCTGTTTGGTGTCGAGTCCAGATTTTGACTAAAGGCGAATCTTTACAAAGTTTTGCCGCCATTAAGCCCTAAACGTGATAGTCTGACTTCTTATTTTACTTCAAGTTTTGCAGATCTGCTAACCGCTGTCGTCGTCGCTGTCGACTGTAAGTTCTTCAATATGTTCGTCTAGACTTTGTGGAAGTATTCGAGGAAGTCTTCAAGTAGGCTTCTCGAAGAAGATTACTGGAAGTCTTCTACGAAGTCTTCTATAGTAATTGTGTTTGGTTTGTGATTGAGATGTTGGTTTTTAATTGTTTTGCAGACTGAAAAATGGATTCACTAGAACTCCCGAAGAGGATATTTACCTTAGGGGAAGAGCCCTTTCCAATCAAAAACATAACATACCATACAGATGACTCCAAGTTGTTTTCTGCTGTAAGGGATGATCTACATGATGATGAATACGAGGATCTTAAGGAATCAAGATTGGGAGTCTTCCTAAAGTTCAAGGAGATGGATTTTGGTTGGGCATATATGACATATATGTGGATATTTGTGATTTATGTAGTATGTCATGTATAATCCCCTCTAAGCACAAATAATGTGTTTGTTGTAAGGAACACAATTATGCCTTCTCTTTTGTGTAAATGAAATGATGCCAATCTTACTTTTTATTAAATGTGTTAGTGTTATGGTGAGAACATATGCACAACTCATAAAATGCAAAATCTGGAGGATACTATTAAATATAGTGACCAATTATTCTATATGGATATGTAGAAATATCGTTCCCGGTTTTGCGTGGTAATCAAACCGAAGAGCATATCAGGGTGGGTAAGAAAACATGGCACATAGTATAACAATGAGAAGAACAACCAGAGCATTTGATAGTAGTATTCGATCTACCCTATCGTCGAAGGTATTTACTATACTTATAAAGGCAAACATGTCCCAATCAATAATCAGATGGAGGGGTGTGGACTATGAAAATGATGGTGGCAAAAAATTTCAAATGGTATAGTATATGCGTAGATGGAACAAATGGTGTGATATATTAACTATCATTATGTACATGGCATGTCCACATTCATAGGAAAATGTAGCGGTGTGTTCTACGAAATGATACCAACGGAGTTGGGGAAAGTGCTTCTATTCTGGGTACGTATGATATAATCGACAAGCCAATATATCACAAACATCATATATGGAATAGTAATGGAGATAATGATAGTAACTAGTTAATTAGATATCGAAAACAGAGTTGGTGGGACAACAAACTACATAAGAACAAATGTAATCAAGGTGAGATTGGGGAACCTAAAACGTAATACAAATTCAACATCAAACAACATACATAGTAAGCACAAGCAGGGGGTAATTTGTAGGTGAAAATCAGCTAGAGTTGCACTGGTCCAATGTTTCGATTGCATACTTCTCCGCAGCAGCACGCACCTGTTCTTCCGTGAAAGAAACAAAAGTTAAATCCTGGCCTACAGTGTGTAATTCAAACAACATAAGCATCACCATATCGGAGCAACCTATGGAAAAAATTTACGTTAGTACGGTCCACCCGTCGAAGCTGATACCAAATAAAGCGGAAACGGCAATACTAACCTGGATGCTCTATTAGGAATGGAATATCCAAACGCGTCATAGTCAGCGGGACGTAGTTGAGTTATTGCGCATGGGTTATTGAACTGAAACGAGCGATCAGATGCGAAAGAATAATGGATATCAGGGTTACGACAGAAGCGACCGCAGACTGAGTTGGACAACATTTGTTGGCGTATACCTCATACATGGCCACATGTTCAAATCCACAATTACACCAACCCAGTGTGACTTCCCTACAAGCACTAGAATGTAGACGGCATCAACATGCGAGAACCATGGGCGGCGGGATCTAAAGTGTTGGTGCAGTGACGAGGAGAACGAGAATGAAGACTTAGTCGGACATGCATTAAACTCGGGGAAGCTACGAAGCAAATCTGTAAAAAACAAAGTGTTGAAGAAGTCGAATCTAGAATCTGGCAGACCGACACAGCGCTTGCGGATGAACTCAATAACCAGATCGAGCCTCTGAAAAACTGTAAAAGTCAGTTTGTGGAGATATGAGACATAGAGGCAGAGTACATGACGGGACGGACCTCCGGAGGAGCAACCTTGGTGCACTCGAAAACTGCAAGCAAACTACCAAGTTGGATTGCGACACCATCCGCAGGTTTTTTTTTCCTGCAGCGAATATCTATGTTACTACGAATGCATGCTTCAAAATGAACATATAAATATTTTGGGAATAGAATACAAATGTAGTGAAAGAGGAGTAGTATATAAATCTTACGCGGCAATGTCCATTGCTTGCATGAAAGCAGTGCGCTTAGTAGGCTCTGGTGGCATAAGTGGTGCAAACCCACCCACAAACCGAGTTATTTCCGTTAAAGGAACTGCTGGGTTATCAGCGGCTTTAGGTACCTTGTCCTTCAACGACCGACGACTTTGTTTGTTCTGTTCTTGTTTACGGGGAACTTCAGTCGGGGTGTATTGGTCCGGATTTGTACGCATTCTTTTGCTGAAGCGTAAGAACCCATCGGGTGGCAAAGTGGCACTCCCTTGACCTCCACGCCCAGCCTGTTTTAGAAACCAAATGATATAATCTATATGTATAATAAATCCATGAGTGGAAATAGTAGCAGGAAGCTATACCCTTGACTGTTTGACCCTGGCTTCTTTAGCACGACATCCTCTTTTTGGGACACAACCGACATATCCATAGCTTCCTATAGTGTAGATACATTAGAACCGAACATTAGCAAGTAAGAAATAAGTATCGTAATATACCTCTGCTGACTTGCAGACAGGGTCGATGGCAGTTTTCGATGAAGGGTGTGTTGTAGGTACATGCGCATCAAAACATATGACAACATATATGATGTTACTTACATTGATATTCTACATAGTAAGTATGTTGAAAATGATGTTCTATATAGAATACATGTGGTGCAGTGGATAGAGAAACACACGGTTAGACGATATTAGTTACAGCCAAGGAAAGGGAACCGCTGACTTGGTCCGCCAGAACGGCCGCTACAGCACTTGACGAGACAGCCTGAAACATGAATATATTTGAACGCAATGAACAAACCTAGCTGACATTGGTCTTCTCTGTAATGTTGGATGAGATCGCTGGTTGTGCAATAGGTGTCTGTCAAACGTATGAATTGCAATGAATATATATATATGTAATTTAAGAGCAAGTAAAATCAGACACATATTGTACACTAGACATGAAAGCGCACCCGATTCAGACCACCTTCAAGTGGAACTTGTTGAACAATGATTGTTGCATCACCCATTTGAGTATCTGATTGAGCAGTTGTTGTTGATATAGGAGATGGGACATGAGGCGGTATCTGTATTATAAAAATTTGTATGAACATGACTGCAATTAAGAAGTAGCTATGATACTGGTATAAATGGAAAAACGGAAAAGAAAAAACGCTTTAAACGGGATACCGTAATGAGGACAGATGCTTCCAAGGAATGACGAGCTGGTTAGGATGGAGATGCTGCCACCGACTCGGAGATGGGAGTACGCCCTAAATTTTAGGCCTGCTAAAGAAAGAATTAGTCCGACTGATGGGAAACCATAAAAGTGAAAGGAAAAATGGAAAAGAATGAATTAACGTGGAAAAGAATGAATTAACGTGGAAAAGGACCGATATACATGGAAAGCTGGGTGGGTAAAATTACCTCTGCATCTGAACCAGAGACTTCAAGGTGTGGAGAAATGTTGGGCTTATCACTCAGGAACGGCGACTGCAGGAGATCAGACAAAGATGTCTCAATGTGGCCAAAGTAAATTGGAACAAGTCGAATATAAACCATACGGTACATGCTTCCAAATGTGTGTACTTGTAAGATTATGAGAAAGAAAATATGGTTGCAGTAAATTTACCTCACGCTCTTACTCGGGATGTACACTGACTAGGTCTACTGGGGACTCACTTGGGGCAGAACGCTGCAATATAAAACAAATATATGTTCTAACATGTAGTTATAATGGAACACATAAATAGTATAGCACATCGAAACATATAGTATGAATTGCTTACATCATCAATAATGTCAGGGAGCAGACTGCGTTGGTCCTCTCCTGGCGTATCAATCAGGCTCGGCTGCAACAGTAAGACCGAAATATATGTTGTCAGATGTTTGTACGTTGGAACTAATATATAGTACATAACATAAATGTTGGAAGATAGGTTAGTAAAATTACTTCAGCAATGATAGTAGGGGCACCAAAGTCTGGGGAATCGTCGGGCTTATCACTCGGGGAAGACCGCTGCAGGAGATTAAAAAAATATGGGATACTAAGTTTTTGCAATTCATGAGCTACATAGAACAATACAAAAATTACCGGAATAGTATAAAAGTTGAGATTGTATGTTCTGAAATTACCTCGTCAACATAGGCAGGGACGTCACTTTGTGTAGCATCGTTATGTGTAGCCATGAGGACTGACGCATCCTAACCAGGCTGTGTGTCTCGAATGGATGCACCAGTATGGGATGCGTGCCTGTGTAGGCTGTAAGTACAAAACGGATCCACCGTATCCATGGGATCAGAATTGTTGAGTGAATTTCGGAGGCTTTCATACTCATTCCGAACAAAGAAATCCAACGCAGCAATAAACGCACATACTGAAGCAACTTCAGTACGGAGGCTCCCAAATTCAGTAGTAATATGGTCTTTGATATGGACCATGTACCCCTCGAACATAGGCACCAGATCTGCAACACTGCCAGAGACATTCCCGCCAGTCATTGGTGCCTCATCCGGACGCATACATGATGGTCCGCCTCGTTCTCGAGAGTTAGCGCCACTATGTATACCACCTTCCAGCCCGGCAGCACCATCTTGACCTTCAGAAGATGCGTCCGGTTCGAGCGAGTCAGCAGGAATTTCGGGGCCCTTACTGACCTTAATATCATCTGCTTTCACACCACCAGACCATGTGTTGTGCTCAAATGGATAGTCCTCACTAAGTAGTGCGTGAAGCTGATCAACACCATCATCTTCTTTGTCTTGTAAACCACGATATAAACGCTCACCAGCCTCGTCGGAACTCAGACGAGAACGCACGAAAGCCTGAGCGGAATATGAAAGGTGACTTTATTAAATACGAGGCTATAATAGAAACTATAACCATATGAATCAAGTGAAACACATAAGATAGTTACATGGCCCTTTTGGTCGACAGCTTTTGCATTGACAAAGTTAACCGCCAGTCTCCTATCAAGCAACGACTGCACAATTTCTTCAGTGGTTTCATCTGAATCACATTCTAGGGCAACTGCACCTGGCTTAAGCAGTAGCGTAGGGCATGCAGCGACCGTGACCAAAACCATTGCGTGTGCAAAACCCTGAATTGCCATTGTGTCCTGTAACACATAATGATTGGGAGATCGAGATTTTGTACTTCGAACAGTTAGCATGAATGACTCTCGGACCCATGGGTATGCGATGAACTCATCCAGATTACCAAGCATAGACACAACCTGAAGTCTTCTATTCATTGTCCCACATGTGGGACACAAAATACCTTCAACTAGGACATACAATGCTAAACGGAGACGGGTTAATGGGTCCTTGTATTTTTTTCCCTTAACTAGGCGATCCATTATCCAACTGGTGGTGGGCCAGCTCGGTTCTACTCATCCTAGATCAGATTAACTCGGTTCTGACAAGATTGATTCAGGACAGGATCAGTTCAGTTAAGCTTAAGTCTAAACAATTCACATCAGTTAGCTTGCGGTTTACTGAACTTAGTTCAAACCGAAACTAAACAAACTGAACCATATAATCACTTAAAGAACTGATCCGACCAACACCTTAGCTAATCATTATCCAGCTCTGATCAGAACAGGTCTGAGGCAAGGTGATGAAGCTTACCACAATAACTGATGGCCTAAGAACTCAGATGATCCTCCCCATTAAACTGAACATGCGTCTGAACTGTTTTAAAAACATAAATCAAAATGGTTCTTAAAAAGAAAGGACATAAGCTAGAGGATGGAAGAAAATTGTCCAAGATGTTTTCTGAATTTTCTCTATTTTTTCTCAGTTTTTCTCTTCTTTCTCACTGATTTTCTCTGAAAATATATCTCTGGTTTTCTTGTGGTAATGGACGACCAAGCAGGTGGAGATGGAGTTAAATATCTGAGGAAGTTACTTCAGGTGAAGGTTTCACTCAGAATAAAGTAAAGCAGGGACTGGACAGGTGGAGAGCTGTTTCAGCATTTCCAGATGCAAGCTGCTTACCTTTCCCTCCCATGAAGAAAGCTGCAAGCAGCTGAAGGAAACAGCTTGTGACCAGCATGTGACTTTTAATTAAACAAGTAGCTTGTGATAGTCACATGATCAAGTCAGGAAGGAAGCAACAACCCAGGCAGCACAAGACATCCACAAAACTCGCAAGATGCTGAAAGTATTTCAGACCAGTTCTCGATCAAATGTTTTTCGTCCTTTGGTTCTTGTCCTGCTTTCAGATATACTCGTCCATCTTAAACATAACTCGATCATAATAACTAAAACTCAACCATATCTATCAAGGGAAGATCTCTTGACCATAAGATAGTCTCGTCGAGACATTAATTCTCCGGGTCGGTTTATATATTTTTATTTTAAATCTGATCGATCAAATCCAAATTGGTTGAGCAGAATTTTTTTCGACCAAAAATTCATTGGTTCGTGAGGGCTATTACATTATCCCCCCCCTCAAAAGAATTCGTCCACGAATTCTCATAACATAGTTGTACACACTTTACTGAACACTGGAGGCTCTGCAAAGACTTCATAATAATCAGCTCTAAACTTATCCTCATCTTCTCATGTCAAAACAACTGATGGTTTGTTCCCCCAAATACTTGATTTTACCAAGGTTTCTAATCTCAAATCTTCTGATATGGTGCTCACCTTTCCGCAAAGGACGTTTAGGCTAGGCGAGTTGAGGTTGAAAGTTTTCTGGTCTCAGCAGTTCTATCAAAATGGGTCTGATATAGATTATGCAACATCGGCTCACAAATTTTCAAATCCATAATTGAAAGATTTTCTGGTCAATGGATAACCTTTCCAACTCAGATAACCACTCAGTACTCGGTAAAAATCAATATAACAGATTGCCGATTTCCCAAATTTTCCAAACCGATCATTTCTTTTCTGAGCAAACAGTTTCAAGATAACCAATTCTTTACAGCACATAACTCTCATATACTGCAATATGCATACTTCTTTTAACAGCTTTGAGTCTCTGAATACCATCATTGCTGAAACATTTCTATTTGTCTTTCTCCCATACCAACAACATGAAATGTGGAACATTAGGTGATGTGCCATATGTGAAGGTAACATCTCCTGTCTAGTCAATGCCAACTTGACACACACTCACCCATTCGAAGAATGATTTCCCTTACAATATTCTATACACTTCTGATCTACTTGAGACCCTCTTCATAATCTTCTGAACAACTCAATCTCTCTGATGTTTCCGAAATCAAAGTCTGGTTCTATTGCTTTCTGATTTCTTCTTCTATTTAGCAACAGGGGATTCAACAGGTTCGTCTATACCAAGCTTAATTCACCAACTAAGTACTCTTGTACGAAGAATTCATTCTTTTTGTATTGATACATCCTTGGCATTCCATACGCCTTATGGTCATACCTCTTTTTGAACTCATCAATCTTCTTCAGCTTTCAGCTTTCACTTAACATCTCTTTTCTAACTTTCCATTAATCTTCTGGTAGAACTTGAGTTATTTCTCCCACGTCTTTTCTGGCTAGCTTGGTGTACAAAACACTCCTCATATCTTCCACTGAAATTTTCTTCATTGTTTTCCTCCTAAGTTTTCTTTAAGTTTTCATCCACCAACTGAGTTCCTCAGATATGAATGGATAAGCCATCTTGATTTACTACTTGAAATCTTGAATACTCTCCATTCCTTCCTTATAAGGAAGCCTAATAAATCACTCCAATTACTGCTTCATGATTCTTGAGATCCTTCTCAATAATGACACAGGATTTTTCATCCTCAAAGCATAAGCAACATCATTTTCTTTTCCTAAGGCTTTCTTTTATCAATGAACACTTGGATTCCTTCCCCATAATGAAATGGTCACCAAATTTGATGTACATCAAAGCTGCCGCCAACTCCAACTCATGTATTGGATAATTTACCTTATTCTTCTTTAGTTCCCTTGATGCATAAGTGATTACCCTATCGTCTTGCATTAGCATTTACTTAAACCAACACACGATGCATCCATGCAATAGTATATGACTGGGTAGACTCATGCAAAGCAAGGATGTACATAGACGTAAAGATTTCCTCTAAATGCTTGCCTACTTCATCAATACTTTTACTCCATTTGAAGGTAACACCATTATCAATCAATCAACTCAGCAGTTGATATGTTTCCAAATCTTGGACAAACTTCTGGCCAATCCAGTGAAACTTTGACACTTCGGTAACAGAGATCAGACACAGCCATTCTTTACTAGCACCAATCTTTTCTAAATGTGCAACAAGTTCTTATTCTGATACTCACTATCTTAAGAATCTAATTTCCAATTACCAGTAGCAACCTTTACTAAACTTGAAGCGTCCATCGAACATCCTTGGAAAACAAACTGCACCTTGCAACCGATCTTTAATAACTCACCAATTCAGAAAGTTGATACGTGACCCTGATGGTCACGTCCTTGATTCAACTTTAGTCGAACATAACAACAAACTCTGGTTCTTCTTCTTTAACACTGACATAGGTACACCCTATGGCAAAGAAAATATAACTAAACCTTTCTCCAAACATTTCTTCTAACTACTACTTGAACTCGGCTAGAAGCACTTAACAAGATGCCTAGGCTATTGCAGTGAATCTAGGTTCAGGAAGAATACTGAACGGGTCACTTCTAGATGTCGACAATCCTTCCAATTCCTTAAACACATCTATATGCTCCTTTGTTATTAACGGTGCTCGATACTCTGCTCCTTGTTATCTTTTATTGCCCAATAATCATGATAATGGAATACATCATCAACTTTTTCCCAAATTTTTTTCAACTCTCCAGACTGATATGAGCGGTAAACCAACACTTGCTAGAAAATCACGGTAGGCAAACGGTGACTGATCTTCTTTCAAGGACTTCTTTCCTCAGCAACATCCTAATTGAACTCGATAACTAGATAGCCCATCTCACTCTAGATAGAAAAATACCGCTCTAATGGAAGTACTAAAGAATGGGGAAAGCATACCATAACTCTAAATGGAAGCCAGTACTTCCACAAATAAGAATGGTATACTCGAATTCACTAAAGTGAATCCTCCCTAAAACTATGATACTACTTGGGAACTACAACTATGTGTTGTCCCCAAACCAAATACAATATGGGCGAAAAATGCCATCCATAGACAACGTCTCTATCAACACCTTGATCACACATTTAATTAAATATTAAACCATTCATAATTTTATTTTATTTTAATGCACACAACACACAATGGGATAAGAAGCAAACCTGCGATTGGACCTTTCAGGGGTTTTGACGGTCCAGGCAAATCTAAAGCGTAGGCTCTACCCAAATAGCCAAACACTTGGTAATGGACTAACACTAAGGAAAAGCAAAAAAGTTCAACAAGTGGTACCCTAGGTATAGGTAAATGGAATTGGGTAACTTCATGGGCAAGGGTAGAATAACTTCCTTATTCTTCAGAGGAACGACAAAAGTGCGAATGGCGTAAATGATCCAAGATTCCTTACATATGAAGCACAACCATATTGTCCTGGCTAGTCACAACCATAACAGCTGGGGTACTCGATCTTGATCTGAAGAAACGTTCAACCAAAATCATCTCCATCGACTGCCTTGAATGATTATCTTGCCTTTGATCTAAATGGGTAGCCTTTAGACGGTCTGAATGGCACGTAGAATCTTCCTTGGCAGTAACAGCTCTCTTAACATACACATCATACACCAACATTTCCTCAAATCTCTAGAACTTAATGGTCTTTTGTTTGCTCCCAAATTATTGGATACATCCCCATAGAAATTGACTAATGATCTTCAGCTCATCCTCCAAACCATATGTATGGGTCGATTTTTCATGGCCTGATGGACCAGTCTGGACAGTCCTTGGTCCATACAGGCAGTACGGATGGCTGATCGTATAAGCCCATCAGTACGTATGGGTCATTTTTCATGTACTGATGGGACCAGTCTAGACAGTCCATCGTCCGTTGAGTTAAATCCTTCCATTCAGTGCGGATAAGGCATATCATATCAGCATACTAGTACGTGTGGGTCGATTTTTCGTGGCCTGATGGACCAGTCTGGACAGTCCTTGGTCCATCCAGGCAATACGGATGGCTGATCGTATCATTCTATCAGTACGTATGGGTAATTTTTCATATACTGATGGAACCAGTCCGGACAGTCCATGGTCTGTTTAGTTAAATCCTTCCATTCAGTATGGTTAGGCTGATCATATCAACATATTAGTAAGTATGGGTTGATTTTTTATGGCCTGATGGACCAGTCTGGACAGTGCTCTGTCTATCCAGGCAGTACGGATGGTTGATCGTATCAGCCTATCAATACGTATGGGTCATTTTTCATGTACTGATGGGACCAGTGTTGACAGTCCATGGTCTGTTGAGTTAAATCTTTACAGGCAGTAGGGATGGCTGATCATATCAGCCTATCAGTATGTATGGGTCCATTTTTCATGGCCTGATGGACCAGTCTAGACAGTCCTTGGTCCCTCCAGGCAGTACGGATGGCTGATCGTATCAGCCAATAAGTACGTAGGGGTCAGTTTTAATGTACTGATGGGACCACTCTGGCAGTCCCTAGTCCGTTGAGTTAAATCTTTCAATTTAGTATGGGTAGGTTTGATCATATCAGCGAATCAATATGTATGGGTCGTTTTTCATGGCCTGATGGACCAGTCTGGACAGTCCTTGGTCCTTCCAGGCAGTACGGATAGTTGATCGTATCAGCTTATTAGTATGTATGGGTCATTTTTCATGTACTGATGGGACCAGTCCAGACAGTCCATGGTCCGTTGAGTTAAATACTTCCATTCAATACTGATAAAGCTGATCATATCAGCCTATGAGTACGCATGGGTTGATTTTTCATGGCCTGATGGACAAGTCATGACAGTCCTTAGTCCATCCAGGTAGTACAAATAGCAGATCGTATCAGCCTATCAGTACGTATGAGTCATTTTTCATGTACTAATGTACCAATCTAAACAGTCCATGGTCCGTTGAGTTAAATACTTCCATTGAGTACGGATAAGGCTGATCATATCAGCCTATCAATATGTATTGGTCGATTTTTCATGGCCTGATGGACCAGTCTGGTCAGTCCTTGGTTCATCAAGGCAGTACGGATGGCTGATCGTATCAGCCCATCAGTACGTATGGGTCATTTTTCATGTACTGATGGGACTAGTCTAGACAGCCCATGGTCCGTTGAGTTAAATGCTTCCATTCAGTACCGATAAGGCTGATCATATCAGCCTATCAGTACGTGTGGGTCGATTTTTCATGGCCTGATGGACCAGTCTGGACAGTCATTGGTCCATCCATGCAATACGGATGGCTGATCGTATCATCCTATCAGTACGTATGGGTAATTTTTCATGTACTGATGGTACCAGTCCGGACATTCCAGGGTCTGTTAAATTAAATCCTTCCATTAAGTAGGTTAAAGTTGATCATATCAGCCTATCAATATGTATGGGTTGATTTTTCCTAGCCTGATGGTCCAGTCTGGACAGTCCTTGGTCCATCCAGGCAGTACGGAATGTTGATTGTATCAGCCTATCAGTACGTAGGGGTCATTTTTCATGTACTGATGGGACCAATCTGGCAGTCCCTAGTCCGTTTAGCTAAATCCTTTAATTTAGTATGGGTAGGGCTGATCATATCAGCGAATCAGTATGTATGGGTCACTTTTCATGTACTGATGGGACAAGTCTAAACAGTCCATGGCCCGTTGAGTTAAATACTTCCATTCAGTACTGATAAAGCTGATCATAGCAGCCTATGAGTACGTATGGGTCGATTTTTCATGGCCTGATGGACAAGTCATGACAGTCCTTAGTCCTTCCAGGTAGTACAAATAGCAGATCGTATCAGCCTATCAGTACGTATGGGTCATTTTTCATGTACTGATGGGACCAGTCTGAACAGTCCATGGTCCGTTGAGTTAAATACTTCCATTCAGTACAGATAAGGTTGATCATATCAGCCTATCAGTATGTATGGGTCGATTTTTCATGGCCTGATGGACCAGTCTGGTCAGTCCTTGGTTCATCCAGGCAGTACGGATGGATGATAGTATCAGCCCATCAGTACGTATGCGTCATTTTTCATGTACTGATGGGACCAGTCTGGACAGACCATGGTCCGTTGAGTTAAATCCTTCCATTTAGTACGGAAAAGGTTGATCATATCAGCCTATCAGTACGTGTGGGTCGATTTTTCATGGCCTGATGGACCAGTCTGAATAGTCCTTGGTCCATCCAGGCAATACGGATGGCTGATCGTATCATCCTATCAGTACGTATGGGTAATTTTTCATGTACTGATGGAACCAGTCCGGACATTCCAGGGTCTGTTAAGTTAAATCCTTCCATTCAGTACGGTTAAGGCTGATCATATCAGCCTATCAATATGTATGGGTTGATTCTTCATGGCCTGATGGACCAGTCTTGACAGTCCTTAGTCCATCCAGGCAGTACGGAATGTTGATTGTATCATCCTATCAGTACGTATGGGTCAATTTTCATGTACTAATGGGACTAGTCTGGACAGTCCATGGTCTGTTGAGTTAAATCCTTCCATTCAGTACGGATAAGGCGTATCATATCACCATATTAGTACGTGTGGGTTGATTTTTCGTGTCCTGATGGACCAGTCTGGAAAGTCCTTGGTTCATACAGGAAATACGGATGGCTGATCGTATCATTCTATCAGTACGTATGGGTAATTTGTCATATACTGCAGAACCAGTCCGGACAGTCCATGGTTTGTTAAGTTAAATCCTTCCATTCAGTATGGTTAGGCTGATCATATAAGCATATTAGTAAGTATGGGTTGATTTTTATGGCCTGATGGACCAGTCTGGACAGTGCTCTGTCTATCCAGGCAGTACAGATGGTTGATCGTATCAGCCTATCAATACGTACGGGTTATTTTTCATGTACTGATGGGATCAGTCTTGACAGTCCATTGTCTGTTGAGTTAAATCCTTACAGGCAGTACGGATGGCTGATCATATCAGCCTATCAGTATGTATGGGTCCATTTTTCATGGCCTGATGGACCAGTCTAGACAGTCCTTGGTCCCTCCAGGCAGTACGGATGGCTGATCGTATCAGCTAATAAGTACGTAGGGGTCATTTTTCATGTACTGATGGAACCAGTCTGGCAGTCCCTAGTCCGTTGAGTTAAATACTTTAATTTAGTATGGGTAGGGCTGATCATATCAAGGAATCAGTATGTATGGGTCATTTTTCATGTACTGATGGGACAAGTCTGAACAGTCCATGGTCCGTTGAGTTAAATACTTCCATTCAGTACTGATAAAGCTGATCATATCAGCCTATGAGTACATATGGGTCGATTTTTCATGGCCTGATGGACAAGTCATGACAGTCCTTAGTCCTTCCAGGTAGTACAAATAGCAGATCGTATCAGCCTATCAGTATGTATGGGTCATTTTTCATGTACTGATGGGACCAATCTGAACAGTCCATGGTCCGTTGAGTTAAATACTTCCATTCAGTACGGATAAGGTTGATCATATCAGCCTATCAGTATGTATGGGTCTATTTTTCATGGCCTGATGGCCCAGTCTGGTCAGTCCTTGGTTCATCCAGGCAGTACAGATGGCTGATCGTATCAGCCCATCAGTACGTATGGGTCATTTTTCATGTACTGATGGAACCAGTCCGGACATTCCAGGGTCTGTTAAATTATATCCTTCCATTCAGTACGGTTAAAGATGATCATATCAGCCTATCAATACGTATGGGTTGATTTTAAATGGCCTGATGGACCAGTCTGGACAGTCCTTGGTCCATCCTGGCGGTACGGATGCCTGATCGTATAAGCCCATCAGTATGTATGGGTCATTTTTCATGTAGTGATGGGACCAGTCTGGACAGTCCATGGTCTGGTGAGTTAAATCCTTCCATTCAATACGGATAAGGCTAATCATATCAGCCTATCAATATGTGTGGATCAATTTTTCATGGCCTGATGGACCAGTCTGGACAATCCTTGGTCCTTCCAGGCAGTACGGATGGCGGATCGTATCATCCTATCAGTACGTATGGGTAATTTTTCATGTACATATGGGACTGTAATGCCTGTTCCTGAGGTTCAAGACCCACATGGACCCGCGTCTTTACCATAGACCATCACATTGTATTTGACTCATATTGTAGTCTTTGTTTATCTTACTTAGTTATTTCATTGTAAATGTATCCATAAACAATTCAACAACAAGTATGTCAATGGGTAAATCAGTCGCATTAATTAAAAGAACTGAGATTCGTTTACAAATAACCGAGTTGCACTATATGCTATCATAAGTTCTTTCCTAACATGATCTACCCAAACACCACACAACTTCTCGCTGATTGAGCCTTCAAGGATCCTTTCTTGATCACGTTCAGCCATAGTTCTTGAAAACACATATCAACAAGTATTAAGACATGAACTGATAACCTATCAATGATCTAGAAAAGCATGGTTTGGTTCCTATGCCTGAATAATTAAACCTCACTAATATATCTCATATATTCCATCCACAAACAACCGCATCTCACCAATCTGGGTCGATCAATATAATCCTATCAGTACGTATGGGCCAATTTTTTATGTACTGATGGGACTAGTGTGGACAGTCTATGGTCAGTTGAGTTAAATCCTTCCATTCAGTACGGATAAGGCCGATCATTTGAGCCTATCAGTATGTATGGGTCGATTTTTCATGGCCTGATGGACCAGGCTGGACAATCCTTGATCCTTTCAGGCAGTACGGATGACTGATCGTATCAGCCTCTCAGTACATATGGGTTATTTTCATGTACTGATGGGACTAGTACAAACAGTCCATGGTCCATTGAGTTAAATCCTTCCATTCACTACAGATAAGGCTGATCATATCATCCTATCAGTACGTATGGTTAGATTTTTCATGGCCTGATGGACCAGTATGGACAATCCTTTGTCCATGCAGGCAGTATGGATGGCTGATCGTATCAGTCATTAGTACGTATGAGTCATTTTTCATGTACAGGTGGGACAAGTCTGGACACTCCATGGTCCGTTGAGTTAAATACTTCCATTCAGTACGGATAAGGCTGATCATATCAGTCTATCAGTATGTATGGGTCGATTTTTCATGGCCTGATGGACAAGTCTGGTCAGTCCTTGGTCCATCCAGGCAGTACGGATGGCTGATCGTATCAGCCCATCAGTATGTATGGGTCATTTTTCATGTAGTGATCGGACCAGTCTGGACAGCCCATGGTCCGTTGAGTTAAATCATTCTATTCAGTACGAATAAGGCTTATCATATCAGCCTATCAGTACGTGTGGATCAAGTTTTCATGGCCCGATGGACCAGTCTGGACAGTCCTTGGTCCATCCAGGCAATACGGATGGCTGATCGTATAATCCTATTCAGTACGGATAAGGCTGATCATATAAGCCTATCAGTACGTAGGGGTTGATTTTTCATGGTCTGATGGACCAGTTTGGACAGTCCTTGATCCTTCCAGGCCGTACGGATGGCTGATCGTATCAGCCCATCAGTACATATGGGTCATTTTTCATGTACTGATGGGACCAGTCTTGACAGCCCATGGTCCGTTGAGTTAAATCATTCCATTTAGTACGGATCATATCAGCCTATCAGTACGTTTGGGTCAATTTTTCATGGCCCAATGGACCAGTCTGGACAGTCCTTAGTCCATCCAGGCAATACGGATGGCTGATCGTATCATCCTATCAGTACGCATGGGTAATTTTTCATGTACTGATGGAACCAGTCTCGACATTCCAGGGTCTGTTAAGTTAAATCCTTCTATTCAGTACGGTTAATGCTGATCATATCATCCTATCAATACGTATGGGTGTATTTTTCATGGTCTGATGGACCAGTCTTGACAGTCCTTGGTCCATCCAGGCAGTACGGAATGTTGATCGTATCAGCCTATCAGTATGTATGGGTCATTTTTCATGTACTGATGGGACCAGTCTGGACAGTCCATGGTCTGTTGACTTAAATCCTTACAGGCAGTACGGATGGCTTAACATATCAGCCTATCAATATTTATGGGTCAATTTTTCATGGCCTAATGGACCAGTCTGGACAGTCCTTGGTCCATCCAGGCAGTAAGGATGGCTGATCGTATCAGTCATCAGTACGTAAGGGTAACTTTTTATGTACTGATGGGACCAGTCTGGACAGTCCATGGACCATTGAGTTAATCCTCAATTTAGTACGAATATGGTTGATCATATCGGCGAATCAATATGTGTGGGTCGATTTTTCATGGCCTGATGGACCAGTCTGGACAGTCCTTGGTCTTTCCAGGCAGTACAAGTAGCTGATCGTATTAGCGTATTAGTACGTATGGGTCATTTTTCATGTACTGATGGGACCTGTCTGAACAGTCCATAGTCCGTTGAGATAAATACTTCTATTCATTACGGATAAGGCTGATCATATCAGCCTATCAGTACGTATGGGTTGATTTTTCATGGTCTGATGGACCAGTATGGACAGTCCTTGGTCCTTTCAGGCCGTCCGGATGGCTGATCGTATCAATCTATCAGTACGTATGGGTCATTTTTCATGTACTGATGGGAGCAGTCTGGACAGTCCATGGTCCATTGAATTAAATCCTTCCATTCAGTATGGATATGGTTGATCATATAAGCCTATCAGTATGTATGGGTCGATTTGTCATGGCCTGATGGACCAGTCTGGACAGTCCTTGGTCCATCCAGAAAGTACGGATAGTTGATCGTATCAGCCTATCAGTACGTATGGGTCATTTTTCATGTACTGATGGGACCAGACTGGACAGTCCATGGTCTGTTGAGTTAAATCCTTCCAGGTAGTACGGATGGCTGATCATATCAGCCTATCAATGTGTATGTGTCGATTTTGCATGGCCTGATGGACCAGTCTGGACAGTCCTTGGTCCCTCCAAGCAGTACGGATGGCTGATTGTATCAGCTTATCAGTACGTAGGGGTCATTTTTCATGTACTGATGGGACCAGTCTGGACAGTCCTTGGTCCGTTGAGTTAAATCCTTCAATTTAGTACGGCTAAAGCTGATCATATCAGCGAATCAGTATGTGGGGGCGATTTTTCATGGCCTGATGGACCAGTCTGGACAGTCCTTGCTCCCTCCAGGCAGTACGCATGGCTGATCATATCAGCCTATCAGTACTTAGGGGACATTTTTCATGTACTAGTGGGTCCAGTCCGGAGAGTCCATGGTCCGCTGAATTAATCCCTTCCATCCAGTATGGATAAGACTGATTATACGAGCCTATCTGTATGTATGGATAGATTTTTCATGGCCTGATGGACCAGGCTGGACATTCCTTGGTCCTTTCAGGTAGTACGGATGGCTGATCGTATCAGCCTATCAGTACGTATGGGTCATTTTTCATGTACTGATAGGACTATTATGGACAGTCCATGGTCCGTTGAGTTAAATCCTTCCATTCAGTACGGTTAAGGCTGATCATATCAGCTTATCAGTATGTATGGGATGATTTTTCATGGCCTGATGTCAAGTCTAGACAGTCCTTGGTCCATCGAGGCAGTACGGATGGCTGATCGTATCAGCCTATCTGTACGTATGGGTCATTTTCCATGTACTGATGGGACCAGTCTGGAGATTCCATGGTCTGTTGAGTTAAATCCTTCCATTCAATACGGATAAGGCTAATTATATCAGCCTATCAATATGTGTGGGTCATTTTTTCATGGCCTGATGGACCAGTCTGGACATTCCTTGTCCTTCCAGGCAGTACGGATGGCGGATCGTATCATCCAATCAGTACGTATGGGTAATTTTTCATGTACAAATGGGACTGTAATGCCTGTTCCTGAGGTTCAAGACCCACATGGACCCGCGGCTTTACCATAGACCATCACATTGTATTTGATTCATATTCTAGTCTTTGTTTGTCTTACTTATTTATTTCATATTGAATGTATCCATAAACAATTCAACAACAAGTATGTCAATGGGTAAATCAGTCGCATTAATTAAAAGAACTGAGATTCGTTTACAAATACCCGAGTTGCACGATAGGCTATCATAAGTTCATTCCTAACATGATTTACCCAAACACCACACAACTTCTCGTTGATTGAGCCTTCATGGCTCCTTGGCTTGATCACGATCAGCCTCCGTTCCTGAAAACACATATCAACAAGTATTAAGACATGAACCGATAACCTATCAATGATCTAGCAAATCATGGTTCGGTTCCTATGCCTAAATACTTAAACCTCACTAATATATCTCATATATCAATCAGCCATAACTTGGAAATCCATCCAAAGGATGGCTGATCGTATCATCCTATCAGTATGTATGGGTAAGTTTTCATGTACTGATGGGACAAGTCCGGACAGTACATGGTCTGTTAAGTTAAATCCTCCCATTCAATACCGTTAAGGCTTATCATATCAGCCTATCAGTACGTATGGGCTGATTTTTCATGGCCTGATGGACCAGTCTTGTCCATCCAGGCAGTACGGATGGCTGATTGTATCAACCTATCTTACTTAGTTATTTCATTGTAAATGTATCCATAAACAATTCAACAACAAGTATGTCAATGGGTACGTATGTCTTATTAATTAAAAGAATTGACATTCATTTACAAAGAACCGAGTTGCATTATAGGCTATCATAAGTTCATTCCTAACATGATCTACCCAAACACCACACAACTTCTCTCTGATTGAGCCTTCAAGGATCCTTGGCTTGATCACGATCAGCCTCAGTTCCTGAAAACACATATGAACAAGTATTAAGACATGAACTGATAACCTATCAATGGTCTAGCAAAGCATGGTTCGGTTCCTATGCCTAGATACTTAAACCTCACTAATATATCTCATATATCAATCGTCCATAACTTGGAAATCCATCCAAGCACAACCGCATCTCACAGAAACCACATAACCAAACCGTCCATGATCCATACCGACCACACGGCTGAGTACACGGACTGGCCGGTTCTCTTTCTTGGGTCCATGACCTTGTACCTGCATGAAACAATCCTCCGGGTTCCTTAGTAATTCAACCAACCATCCCCACTGACCAAACAACCCATTGGAAGTCTTCATTTGTAATCGCAAATCCATAACACCAATCATATAGTCAATCACATTATCCATATGTATTGATCTTGGCTATAGATTCAGTCATTGGACCGACCAAGTCTATAGTCCATCCGTGACCCCTCAAAAGCCTAATATCACCCATCAACACTGAACAACACACCAGACCAGAACCGATTTCAAGCCATGGTCAATTGATCCAAACGATCTAGCATATGGTTATGGTTAGCGAGTATGGTTTCCAAATGGACATGGCTTCGCCTATACCAAGTCAAATCCATTACCCAATCCCACACAACCAATCCGTAAATACAGAGAAATAGAAGAAGAGAAGAATAGAATTCCAAAGTAACGACAATTGGACATAAACCAATCTCCCAATGCCTTAGACCCAAATCGGCCATTCGATTGTCTAGACTATGAACCGATGATCACGCCACTAACCTTGCTTGCACGTTCTGGAGTCTTGGAGACTTCCTCCAACCCCTTGTATTTGGCTCTGGGATCCATCCCACTCGGCCTTGACTTACCACAACCGATCTTAAGCTTGCCATGGTTAAATCTCCACAATATCGATCCTTATGATCGATTTCTCTTTCTTTTTTTCTCTCTATTGACTTTCTCTCTGTGTTTACTTAAGAAAACTAATGGAAAATGATGTCCATTTGTGCCCAGGGTCCTCAATATATAGACAAAGGCATGGGCAACTGCCTTGGCCAAGGGGACACCATTTGGTAAGCGAATGGGCACCTTTGGTCCCATCGCATCCCATCGGCCTTAACTACCTCCCCATGCAACCTTTCGCCTATAAATGCCCACTGGCAGTTCCTATATGGGTTTGGACCCTTTGCCAAGGCACTGGACCGATCCTAGGGACTGTCCAAGCAATTGACCCAATGGCCGTACCACAAGACCCAACCGGCTGACCCAACCTTGAACCGACCCAGCCCAACTGCCCAAGACCCTAACACTACTCCCAACTGAGATGAGCTGACTCCCAGCTGGTCCAGATGACTGAGCTAGTGGTCCAGCTCATGGAGGTGACCTAACTTAGTCCGAGCTAGATTGAGCTTAAACCGAGCATGGCCCAGCTAGCTGAGCTTCTCAAGCTCACAACCAAACTGTCCAACTACTCATCCAGCCTGTCCAACTTTGTATCCTTCCTTCTCTTGGTTAACACTTAGTGAACTAATGTACTTAACCCCATTTCCAAGTCATGGTACGCTTGCCTTCTGGTCATATGACCGGCTAGTTCGTTTCCTCGAACCATGACTCGTCCTTTTGGACCTATTCAGGTCTGGGGGTATGACAAGTCTCCCCTACTTGAATTAAATTCGTCCTCGAATCCGAGTCAAATGTTTCCTTGTCTAGATTTTGATCAAACCACTTAGGGAAATCGGCCCTCATTCTGACTTCAGTCTCCCAAGTTGTTTCCTCTCTTCCAGTACATTCCCAGATGACCTTGACCATCTATATTGTTTTCTTTCTCGTTGCTTTTCCATCCTTTCTATGATCCAAACTAGCCTTAACTCTAAGGTCAAGTTCTTACATAGATCAGTAGGAATTTCTGGTTCCACTATATCTTGATCCGTCAAACACTTCCGGAGTTGGGATACATGAAACACATTATGCAATGCTTCCATCTTAGAAGGCAAGTCCAATTTGTACGCCACCTTACCCACTCTTTCAACAATCTTAAACAGACTTAGATATCTTGGGTCGAGTTTCCTTTTTCTAGAAACCCTTGACCTCCCTTTGAAAGTGATCATTTTGAGATACACCAAGTCACTGACCTCAAACTTAAGATCTTTCCTTCTTCGATCCGCATAGTTTTTGTGCCGATCTTGGGCTTCTCTCATCCTGTCCCTCACAACTCTAATCTTTCCCATTGTTTCATCCACAATCTCAGGACCCAGTATGCTTTGCTCCCCCACTTGGGTCCAGCATAAAGGTGTCCGACGTGGTCATTCATACAAATCCTCATATGGCGACATGCCTATACTCGTATGCAAACTATTATTGTAAGCAAACTCCACTAAAGGTAAGTGTCTTTCCCAGGAATCACCCCAGTCCAAGACACATGCTCACAACATGTCTTCCAATGTTTGAATGGTACGTTCCGACTGACCATCTGTCTACGGATGATAGTCTGTACTCATGTGTACTCTCGTTCCTAGGGCTTTCTGGAAAGCCTGCCAGAAATGAGAAGTAAACCTCGAGTCCCTATCCGAGACAATGCTGGCCGGTATACCATGCGACCAGAGACACTATCAGACTTTCTGATGGCCAAGAAGTGTGCTGATTTAGTCAAGCGATCCACTATGACCCATACCGCATCCTTCTTTTTTCTGGTTGTGGGGAACCCAATCACAAAGTCCATTGTGATGTGATCCCACTTCCACTCTGGAATTTGGCAAACTCTGAAGCAACCCACTAGGAACTTGATGCTCAGCCTTGATGAGTTGGCAAGTGGGACACTTAGCCACCCATTCGGACACATCTCCCTTCATATGTATCCAACGATAGTATCTCTTAAGGTCGTGGTACATCTTGGTAGCACCAGGATGTACTGCGAACTTGGATTTATGAGCTTCTCTCATAATATCCTCCTTAAGACTCTTATCCTTGGGTACACTGACTCGCCCATGAACCAACATGGTACCGTCTCCTGCGATCTGGAACTCCGTCTTGTCATTGTTGGCAACCCCTTTCAGTTCCTCATCCAGCCCTTGGGCTATCCAAATTCTTCTGAGTAGGTCAGCCTTGTTCACCGCTTCCAGACCTAATGGTTCCTCTCTACCAGTTAATTAATTTAAATGTAAAGTACAAACCATACCTTCCTGGCCGTCCGCTTTGCCCTTAGTTGATACATCTGCCCCCTTCCGGCTCAAGGCATCAGCCACAAGGTTAGCCTTGCCCGGATGGTAAGCAATGTCCACATCATAATATGCTACAAACTCCATCCACCTCCTTTGCCTCAGATTAAGCTCAGGTTGGGTGAATATGTACTTCAGACTCTTATGGTCCGTAAGTACCTGAACTTTGGCACCATACAAGTATGATCTCCAAATCTTTAAGGCGAACACTACCGCGGCCATTTCCAGGTCGTGGGTAGGATATTTCCCTTCATGCTTCTTTAGCTGCCTAGACGTGTAGGCTATGACCTTCCCATGTTGTGTCAACCCACAACCCAATCCTGGCAAGGATGCATCTGTGTAGACCACATAGGGTTTGTCAGCCTCTGGAAGAGCTAGGACTGGTGCACTAGTCAACATGTCCTTAAGTGCTGAGAAACATTTCTCAGTCTTTTCAAACCATATGAACTTCACATCCTTCCCGATCAACCACGTCATAGGTTAAGCCAAATTAGCAAACCCTTTCACAAACTTTCTATATTAACCCGCAAGACCTAGGAACCTTTTAACCTCTGAAGCATTTTTGGTTTGAGGCCACTCACGTATGGCCTTAATCTTTTCCGTATCAACCAAGACACCCTGATCGAAAACAATATGTCCCAAGAACCCAATGCTCTTTTGCCAAAAACTGCACTTGCTGAATTTTGCATAAAGCTTGTGTTCCCGCAATCGTTCCTTCATGGCTCTCAAGTGTCTTTCATGAGATTCCTTGTCCTTGTAGTATACAAGTATGTTATCAATGAAGATGATTACAAAATGTCCAAGAAATCCCTGAAAAAATTATTCATCAACTTCATGAATGCAGCCAGTGCATTTGTTAGGCCGAAGGGCATAACCACAAACTCGTAATGGCCATACCTCGTCCTAAATGTTGTTTTCCTTACATCACTACGCTCTATGGGAATCTGATGATACCCTAAAGCCAGGTCAATTTTGGAAAACAACTTTGCACCACGAAGTTGATCAAGTAACTCATCTATTTGAGGTAACATATACCTGTTCTTCACAGTTACCCGGTTCAACCCCCGATAGTCAATTCACAACCGAAAGCTACTGTCCTTCTTTTTCACGGAAATAACGAGTGCTACCCACGGTGAGCTACTCGGCCGTATGAATCCCTTATCCAGAAATTCCACTAATTTCTTCTTGAGCTCGGCCATTTCGGCAGAAGCCATGCGGTAGGCACTTTTAGATAATGGAGCTGTACCAGGTTCTAGTTCTATGGTAAATGGATCATACCTATCTGGGGGTAATCCCTGTAATGACTGAAACACATCCAAAAACTCCTTAACCAACAGAATCCCATCTGGGTTACCACCCCTTTCGACTCCCTTTGTGGCGATTGTGGCTAGATAAGCTTCACAACCTCGTTTCAGCATCCTTTCCGCACGGACTGATGATACCACAAAGAATCCCGGAGCCGGTCCTTTTCCTTGGAATGTAATCGGTGGTTCATCCCCACCTTAAACCGAACACAACAATAATGGCAGTTTATGGTGTCCCTATACTTCCCTAACCATTCCATGCGAAAGATTACCTCGTAATTCTTTAGGGGGACAACAATAAGATCCACATGCATTTTCCTGTCCTGGATCGACACATGGATATTTTCAATCAGTCCTAGCGAATGCATCACTTGCCCACCGGCATCATTCACTATCCTGCCACATTCCCCAGTTCCCACACGGAACAATCCCTTTCCGACCAGTTCCGGACTCACAAAACTATGTGTAGCCCCTGAATCAAAAAGCATGTGTGTTTCCACACCACCAATTTCTAGGGTCCCTACATGGACCCCATTTCTAAGCATCTACATTTCCAGGTTCCACACCATGTAGTGCCTTAAGTATTTAAAAAGATTACGTAAGAATGTTACTCGTAATTGTGTCGTATGGTCCTCTATCTTGTTGTCCTTGGACAACTCGTACAAACGAGGTGTTGTAGTCGGACCTCTACCCTGGGTCGTCCTACCAACATCTCCACGTACTGGTCCTTGTCCCGTCCACGGTTGTGGACTATCCTTTATAAGGTGTCCACTCTTCCCCCATCCCTGTTAGAAGGCTTACTCTGCCCATAGCTGGGTTGAGAGGAATCCCGAGTCGCATGTTCCTTGATACCACATTAGACGCAAGATCTCATAGACGCAAGATCCCATGATCCCCCCAACAATCACCGGGGTGAGTTTTTCCACACTTAGGACATGTAGACCTACCACCCGAGGATTTACCCTCGTTGGCCTGGTCCCATTTCCTCTTACAGTCATTGGCACCACTGGACGAAGTAGACTGGGTACGTGACCTAAGTCTAGACTCCTCGACCAAGTTGGTTTCCAACATCGCCATTCTCTCCACTAACTCAGCCACAATATGGAAAGTGCGGATCGAGCAGTGGGTCCTTAATTCAACTCGCAGTCCACGAATGAATCAACAAACCTGAACCGCCTCGTCTTCCAACTCTTTACCAACAAACCGCCTGAGTCGATTGAATTCTTCTTTGTACTCCCTAACCGTCCTACGTCCCTGGGTCAAGTCCAAAAACTTGGCCTCAAACCTGTCCCATGCTTCAGCAGGGAAGTACTTTCGGTTGAACTCAACCTCAAAATCCGGGAAATCCCTAAGGTTCCCGTTGGTGCGTTTGTCCATGGACAACCACCAGTTGTGCGCGTCCCCATCCAGGAAGTGAACTGCAATATCTTTCTGGTAGTCGTCCGGGCAACGAGTAGACTTGAAGTTCCGGACCAACCATCTTTTGCACTCGTCCGCCTCAATCGGATCAACACTACCCTAGAAGTGTTTGGTTCCCAAACGGGATATTTGTTCCAACACACTCAAGTAATCGACCTTTCTACCAATCCTTGTGGGTGGATCGATTTCAACCACCTCAAGTGTTTCTCGGACCCGGCCATTGTCTATGGGTGTGGTATTTTGTGTGCTTTGACCCACGGATGAGTTCACCAATGGTGTAACCACCTGATTCATGGCAACCATTTGATTGCCCATTAGTTTCTTGGCCTTCATAACCTCCCTTAAGGATGGTTTTGTCGTCCGATTACCTTGTCCTGTGGCATCATCGTCCATTCCATCATCCGTGTCCTCTTGATGCTCGGCGCTAGAAGACTCTCCCTCTCCGTCACGCCTTCCTGGCTGATGTCCATCACGTCCATCAGCATGTAATCCACTAAGGTTGGTTGGATCCGCTGGCAAACCTCCTCTGGTCTCAACCTCGATCCTTTGGGTTATGAGCATGGTTTGGTTAGCCTCATCCGCAGCCGTTTGGCTTGCTTCTCCAACCACCTTCTTACTTTTTCTCGACTTTCCCGATTTGCTTTTCCCACCCTAAGGATTCAAACCAAGTTAGATCAACAATATGAATTCAGAAACACACAATCCCTAGGCTAAGCAATCGGATCACCCTCACCAAAAGACTCTCCAGTGTGTGTGATGTTTAGCCCCATAACCCAGACAATCCAGCTCATGGAGCTGACCTAACTTAGTCCGAGCTAGACTGAGCTTAGACCGAGCATTGCCTAGCTGGCTGAGCTTCTCAAACCCGCAACAAAACTGTCCAACTACTCATCCAGCCTGTCCAACTACTCATCCAGCCTGTCCAACTTTGTATCCTTCCTTCTCTTGGTTAAGACTTAGTGAACTAATGTACTTAACCCCATTTCCAAGTCATGGTACGCTTGCCTTCTAGTCATATGACCAGCTAGTTTGTTTTCTTAAACCATGACTCGTCCTTCTGGATCTACTCAGGTATGGGGGTGTGACAAGGACCAGTCCAGACAGTCCATGGTCGATTGAGTTAAATCCTTCCATTCAGTATGGTTAACGCTGATCATATCAGCCTATCAGTACGTATGGGTCGATTTTTCATTGCCTGATGACCAGTCTGGACAGTCCTTCGTCCATCCCGGCAGTACAGATGGTTGATCGTATCAGCATATCAGTACGTATGGATCATTTTTCCTGTACTGATGGGACCAGTCTGGACAGTCCATGGTCCGTTGAGTTAAATCCTTCAATTCAGTACGGATAAAGCTGATCATATCAGTGAATCAACACAAATGGGTCGATTGTTCGTGGACTGATGGACCAGTCTGGACCGTCCTTGGTCCTTCCAGGCAGTACATATAGCTAATTGTATCAGCCTATCAGTACTTATGGGTCGTTTTTCATGTACTGATGGGACCAATCTGAACAGTCCATGGTCCGTTGAGTTATAATACTTCAATTTAGTACAGATAAGGCTGATCATATCAGCCTATCAGTACGTATGGGTCGATTTTTCATGGTCTGATGGACCAATCTGGACAGCCCTTGGTCTTGCCAGGCAGTACGGATGGCTGATGGTATCAGCCTATCAGTACATATGTGTCATTTTCCATATACTAATGGGTCCAGTCCGGACAGTCCATGGTCCGTTGAATTAAATCCTTCCAATCAGTATGGATAAGGTTGATCATATAAGCCTATCAGTACGTATGGGTTGATTTTTCATAGCCTGATGGACCAGTCTGGATAGTCCTTTGTCCATCCAGGCGGTACGGATGGCTGACCGTATCAGCCGATATGTACTTTGGGACATTTTTTTATGTACTGATGTGACTAGTCTAGACAGTTCATGGTCCTTTGAGTTAAACCCTTCCATTCAGTATGGATAAATCAATCATATCATCCGATCAGTACGTATGGGTCAATTTTCCATGGTCTGATGGACCAGGCTGGACAGTCCTTGGTCCTTTCAGGTAGTACATATAACTGATTGTATCAGCCTATCAGTACATATGGGTCTTTTTTCATGTACTAATGGGACCAATCTAAACAGTCCATGGTCCGTTGAGTTAAATACTTCAGTTTAGAACAGATAAGGCTGGTCATATCAGCCTATCAGTACGTATGGGTTGATTTTTCATGGTCTTATGGACCAATCTGGACAGTCCTTGGTCCTTCCAGGCAGTACGGATGGCTGATGGTATCAGCCTATCAGTACGTATGTGTCATTTTCCATGCATTAATGGGACCTGGCTGGACAGTCCATGGTCTGTTGAGTTAAATCCTTCCATTTAGTGCGGATAAGGCTGATCATATTAGCCTATCAGTACGTGAGGGACAATTTTTCATGGCCTGATGGACCAGTCTCGACATTCCTTGGTCCTTCCAAGCAGTACGGATGGTGATCGTATCAGCCTATCAGTACGTATGGGTTATTTTTCATGTACTGATGGGACTAGTACAGACAACCCATGGTCCGTTGAGTTATATCCTTCCATTCAGTAAGGTTAAGGCTGATAATATCAGCCTATAAGTACGTATGGGTCGATTTTTCATGGCCTGATAGACCAGTCTGGATAATCCTTGGTCCATCCAGGCAGTACGGATGGCTGATCGTATGAGCCTATCAGTACGTATGGGTCATTTTTCATGTACTGATGGGACTAGTATGGACAGTCCGTGGTCCGTTGAGTTATATCCTTCCATTCAATAAATTTAAGGCTGGTCATCTCAACCTATCAATACATATGGGTCGATTTTTCATGGCCTGTTGGACCAGTCTGGATAGTCCTTGGCCCTTCTAGGTAGTTCGTATGGTTGATCATATCAGCCTATCAGTACGTATGGGTCGATTTTTCATGGCCTGATGGAGCAGGACAATCCTTGGTCCATCCAGGCAGTACGGATGGCAGATTGTATCAGCCTATCAGTACGTATTGGTCATTTTTTATGCAATGATGGGACCAGTCTAGAGAGTCCATGGTCCGTTGGGTTAAATCCTTCCATTCAGTACAAATAAGGCTGATCATATGGGTCATTTTTCATGTACTGATGGGACTAGTCTGGACAGTCCATGGTCTGTTGAGTTAAATCCTTCCATTTAGTACGGATAAGGCTGATCATATAAGCCTATCAGTACGTGTGGGTCGATTTTTCATGGCCTGATGGACAAGTTTGGACAGTCCTTGGTCCTTCCAGGCAGTATAGATGGCTGATTGTATCAGCCTATCAGTATGTATGGGTCATTTTTCAAGTATTGATGGGACCTGTCTGGAGAGTCTATGGTCTGTTGAGTTAAATCCTTCCATTCAGTAAGGATATATCTTATCATATCAGCCTATCAGTACGTGTGGGTCAATTTTTCATTGCCTGATGGACCAGTCTGGGCAGTCCTTTGTCTTTTCTGGCAGTACGGATGGCTGATCGTATGAGCCTATCAGTACGTATGGGTCATTTTTCATGTATTGATGGGACTAGTACAGACAGTTCATGGTCCGTTGAGTTATATCCTTCCATTCAGTACTGTTAAGGCTGATAATATTAGCCTATCAATATGTATGGGTCGATTTTTCATGGCCTGATGGACAATTCTGGACAGTCTTTGGTCCTTCCAGGCAGTACAGATTGTTGATCATATCAGTCTATCAGTATGTCTGGGTCGATTTTTCATGTCCTGATGGACCAGTCTGGACAGTCCTTGGTCCATCCAGGTAGTACGGATGGCAGATCGTATCAGCCTATCAATATGTATTGGTCATTTTTCATGTAATGATGGGATCAGTCTAGAGAGTCCATGGTCCGTGGAGTTAAATCCTTCCATTCAGTACATATAAGGCTGATCATAAGGGTCATTTTGATGTATTGTTGGGACAATTCTGGACAGTCCATGGTCTATTGAGTTAAATCCTTCCATTCAGTACGGATAAGGCTTATCATATCAGCCTATTAGTACATGTGGGTCGATTTTTCATGGCCTGATGGACCAGTCTAGCCAGTCCTTGGTCCTTCCAGGCAGTACATATGGCTGATCGTATAAGCCTATCAGTACGTAGGGGTCATTTTCATGTACTGATGAGACTAGTACGGACAGTCCTTGGTCCGTTGAGTTAAATCCTTCCATTCATTACGGTTAAGGCTGATCATATCATCCTATCAGTACGTAAGGGTAGATTTTTCAAGGCCTAATGTACCAGTCTGGACAGTCCGTGGTCCATCCAGGCAGTACAGATGGCAGATCGTATCAGCCTATCAGTACATATTAGTCATTTTTATGTAATGATGGGATTAGTCTGGACAGTCCATGGTCCGTCGAGTTAAATCCTTTCATTCAGTACAGATAAGGCTGATCATATCAGATTATTAGTACGTACGGGTAGTTTTTCATTGGCCTGATGGACCAGTCTTAACAATCCTTGCTCCATCAAGGCTGATCGTACCAGTCATCAGTACATATGGGTCATTTTTCATAAAGAGGTGGGACTAGTTTGGACAGTCCATGGTCCGTGGAGTTAAATCCTTCCATTCAGTACGGTTAAGGCTTATCATATCACCCTATCAGTACGTGTGGGGCAATTTTTCATGGCCTGATGGACCAGTCTAGACAGTCCTTAGTCCTTCCAGACAGCACGGATTGTTGATCATATCAGCCTATAAGTATGTATGGGTCGATTTTTTATGGCTTGATGAACCAGTCTGGACAGTCCTTGGTCCATCCAGGCAGTACGGATGGCAGATCATATCAGCCTATCAGTACATATTGGGTTTTTTCATGTAATGATGTGACCAGTATGGAGAGTCCATGGTCCGTTGGGTTAAATCCTTCCATTCAGTACAAATAAGGCTGATCATATGGGTCATTTTTCAAGTACTGATGGGACCAGTCTGGACCGTCCATGGTCTGTTGAGTTAAATTCTTCCATTCAGTACGGATAAGGATGATCATTTCAGTCAATCAGTACGTGTGGGTCTATTTTTCATGGGCTGATGGACTAGTCTGGACCGTCCTTGGTCCTTCCAAGCAGTACAAATGGCTGATCGTATCAGCCTATCAGTACGTATGGGTCATTTTTCATCTACTGATGAGACTAGTATGCATAGTCCATGGTCAGTTAAGTTAAATCCTTCCATTCAGTACGGTTAAGTCTGATCATATCATCCTATCAGTATGTATGGGTAGATTTGTCATGGCCTGATTGACCAGTTTGGACAAACCTTCGTCCATCTAGACAGTACGGATGGCACATCGTAATAGCCTATTAGTACATATTGGTTATTTTTCATGTACTGATGGGACCAGTCTAGACAGTCCATGGTCCGTTGAGTTAAATCCTTTTATTCAGTATAAATAAGGCTGATCATATCAGCCTATCAGTATGTATGGGTTGATTTTTCATGGCCTTATGGACCAGTCTGGACAATCATTGGTCCTTCCAGGCAGTACGGATGGCTGATCGTATCAGCCTATCAGTATGTATGGGTTGATTGTTCATGGCCTGATGGACCAGTCTGGACAGTCCTTGGTCTATCCAGGCAGTACGGATGGCTGATCGTATCAGCCTATTAGTACGTATGAGTCATTTTTCGTGTACTTATTGGACCAGTCTGGACAGTCAATGGTTCGCTAAGTTAAATCCTTCAATTCAGTACGGATAAGGCTGCTCATATCAGCGAATCAGTACGTGTGGGTCGATTTTTCATGGCCTGATTGACCAGTCTAGACAGTCCTTGGTCCTTCCAGGCAGTACGGATAGCTTATTGTATCAGCCTATCAGTACATATGGGTCAATTTTCATGTACTGATGGGTCCCGTCCAGACAGTCCATGGTCCGTTGAATTAAATCTTTCTGTTCAGTATGGATAAGGCTGATCATATCAGCCTATCAGTATGTGTGGGTCGATTTTTCATGGCCTGATGGACTAGTCTTGACAGTCCTTGGTCCTTCCAGGCAGTACAGATGGCTGATCGTATCAGCCTATCAGTATGTATGGGTCATTTGTCAAGTACTGATGGGACCTGTCTGGACAGTACATGGTCCGTTGAGTTAAATCCTTCCATTCAGTACGGATAAGGCTTATCATATCAGCCTATTAGTACATGTAGGTCGATTTTTCATGGCCTGATGGACCAGTGTAGACAGTCCTTGGTCCTTCCAGGCAGTACATATGGCTGATCGTATAAGCCTATCAATACGTATGGGTCATTTTTCATGTTCTGATGAGACTAGTACGGACAGTCCTTGGTCCATTGAGTTAAATCATTACATTCATTACGGTTAAGGCTGATCATATCATCCTATCAGTACGTATGGGTAGATTTTTCATGGCCTGATGTACCAGTCTGGACAGTCTGTGGTCCATCCAGGCAGTACGGATGGCAGATCGTATCAGCTTATCAGTACATATTTGTCATTTTTTATGTAATGATGGGATTAGTCTGGACAGTCCATGGTCCGTCGAGTTCAATCCTTCCATTCAGTACAGATAAGGCTGATCATATCAGCCTATCAGTACGTACGGGTAGATTTTTCATGGCCTGATGGACCAGTCTTAACAATCCTTGCTCCATCAAGGCTGATCGTATCAGTCATCAGTACATATGGGTCATTTTTCATATACAGGTGGGACTAGTTTGGACAGTCCATGGTCCG